>CABHPH010152906.1:37966-56574 GCA_902168325.1 Peromyscus nudipes
ACTGAGAAATCTACCTTCCCCTCATTCTCACTAGCCAAGTCACTGTGGTGTTTGTGTATGTGTGTGTGTGTGTCTGTCTGTCTGTTTTGAACACTTTAATTTGTTTGTTCTATCAGTCTGTCCTTCACACACAGCACAATTTGAATTACACTATAGTTTTGCTGTAGGCCCCAATATCTAGCAGTACAAGTCCTGTCCTTTCCTAGGTTGCTTCTGTGAATTTTCAGATAATTTTCAGATAATTTTGTCAACTTAAAAGAAACTGTTGAGATTTTATTTGGGGTTTCATGGGATCTATAGAAATTTGGGGAAGAACTGCTAGTTTGTAGCAGGTGGGTTTCTGAGCCCACAAGCCCAGAGCAGCCCCACTGACTTTGAACACTTCATACAACCATGGCTCCTAGCTTCAATGGGCTTGCTTATGACATTTATGAGGTCCATTCCTAGACACTTCGGGGGTGTTTCTACACTCAGGTGTTAGGGGTTGAATTCAGGGCCTAGTGAGGTAAGTGCTCTACCACTGAGCTACACCCTGCCAGCTCCTGACTTTTTTTTTTTTTTTTTTTTTTTGAGACAGGGTTTCTCTGTGTAGCTTTGTGCCTTTCCTGGAACTCACTTGGTAACCCAGGCTGGCCTCAAACTCACAGAGATCCGCCTGGCTCTGCCTCCCGTGCCTCCCGAGTGCTGGGATTAAAGGCGTGCACCACCCCGCCCAGCTCATGACTTTCTAAAACTCCAGTATTTCATTTACCATGTAGCTTCATTGTAACTATTAGTGCCGGCTGGAGGATAGTTCAGCTGTTAAAGGCTCACAGCTAAAACAGCTATTAGTGCATAAGAGTTTTACATGTTAGTGGCTTTCACTTTACATTTCTATACATGTCATCAACGTATTCACCCAATCTACTATTCCAACTATCCTCTTACCTTACCTTCTCTCCAGTTGCCTTGCAAGAACGTGATTCCATCCTTCTTTTTAGATGAATAGTATTCTAGCATATCTGTGCCCCACATTTTCATCTCTGGGAGGGTGACTGACCTGGTTCCTTAACCTGGCTGTTGTGAGCAGGCTGTGATGAGCATAGACATGCACACATCTCTGCTGTAAGCTGGCTTCAATTCTTTCTTTGGGGTATGTACTCCAGATTACATGATGACTCTACTTTTTGTCTTTGGAGGAACCCCCATACTGGCTTTCCCAGTAGTTGTACTAAATTACATCCCCATCAACAGTGTGTCAGCGTGTGGTGATATTTTGCTTGTGTTCTAACAAATAAAGCTTGCCTGGAGATCAGAGGGCAGAGCTAGCCACTAGTTAACCATAGAGGCCAGGCAGTGGTGGCTCACATCTTTAATCCCAGCACTTGAGAGGAGGAAGCAGGAAGATCAGGAGTTCAAGGCCACTCTGGGCTACAGGAGATTGAACCAGTCTAAAAGAGAAACAAAGCCTGGCGGTGGAGGCTCACACCTTTGATCCCAGCACTAGGGAGGTGGAGACAGAAATATAAGGTGGGTGGAGACAGCCCCCTTTCAGGCTGAGGAGTTGGCTAGGTAAGAAATGGCCGAGGCTTGCTCCTTTGTCTCTCTGGTCTTTCAGCATTTACCCCTATATCTGACTCTGAATTTTATTATTAAGATCAATTAGAATTCGCGCTAATCAGTGCTCCCCTTTTAGGGGGGAGTATCATTTTATTTTATGTGCATGGGTGTTTTGCCTGCATGTATATCTATGCACCGCATACATGCAGTACTGGATGAGGCCAAAAGAGGGCATTGGATTTCTAGGATCCTAGGGAATTGAACCCTGGTCCTCTGGAAGAGCAGTCAGTGCTCTAGTCCTTAGCCAGACTTAAAAAAAAAAAAGATATTAAACATGGTCTGTCTCCTCCCTTGCTCCCATCATTCCACTAATTTTTTTCTTTACTTAGAAAACTTGAAGAGCTTTATTAGCATGTTCTATCCTGTACAAGGGGACAATGTAGTTAGTTTTAGTACAGGCTGGTACAATGAAATCACCACCACAGGTAAGATAATAAACATACCTGTCACTTAAACTTGGCAATGAGGACACACACATCTCAGCAAACCTAGGGTGTGTAGTGAGCTCTAGGAAAAGGAAAGTTGCTAAAGACAAAAGTAAGGATGATTGCCTCCGATGCCAGAACAATAAAACCTGGTCACCGTGATCAGTAACAAGCCTGGTGTCAGCCCAAGGCTGAACAGACAGTTGCAGAGTAGATGTCCACTCAGAGGGGCTCTTTGTGGGAGCCTCTGGTGCAACAATGACTGGTGCCATCATGTGTAAGCACCCTGCCTGCACAGCTTCCAACTTGGCTTGGATGGGTTTTTCCAGCGGAGATGACATAAGGGACTCCATTTTTATTCAGGTAGCTTTCACATCTCTTCTACATACATTATCTATGAATGAGGACAGTTTTTCTTCTTTCCCATCTTTATTCCTTAATTTCTTTTTCTTGTCTAATGGTGCTGATGGTTTGTTTTGTTTTGTTTTGTTTATTTGTTTTTAACTACAACACTGAATAGAAATGTCCATAATGGAGCTCTCTCTCCCTGCATCCCCCTTTCTCTCTCTCCCCTCCCTGTCTCCCCTGCATCCCTCCCTCTTTCTCTTCCCTCCCTCTCTCTCTCCCTGCATCCAGAACTGTGAAAAATGATGCAAAAGAAAAATGGAAACTCCCAAGTTATTCTTACTTTCCGTGTCTGTTTGACAACTTGATTTCTTTTTATATTAGAAAGATCAGTGAGAAGGACTGAAAGACAGCTCAACAGTAAATTGCTTATTGTGTAATCACAGGGAACTAAGCCCCTGAGTTTGATCCCAGGAGCCCAAGTGAAAAAAAACCAGGTGGGGTAGAATCTGATTGGTAAGCCTAGACCTTGTGCATCTATGCCCTGCTCTACCACTGGCCTATATTTCCCCTTTTCCATAGGAACTTAGTTCTAAGTGGGCACATACTGGGTGTTTCTGGAAGAAGAAACAAATTCTAAACTTTGTATTGCTGATTCTGGTCGCCCAAAGGCCCTGTGTTTGTATTTTCATGTGCTCTGTTCTGTATTAGCTTGTCAAAGCAATGGGCTAGAGTATTCTTATTCCGCCTACGGTTGCAGGGTGAGGGTCAGACTCTGGCATGATCATGTCAGGAAATGGAGTCTCTGCATGGTGTTTAGGTTATGGTAGCCATTCTCATGGGAATGGAATAAACGCCATTTTTATGAGCATCCCAGGGAGCTCCCTCTACCATGTGACGACACAGTGAATAGACAGTTGTCCGTGAACAAGAAAGCCAACTCTCACAGATATGGAATCTGCCACTACATTGGTCTGAGGCTTCTTGGCTTTCAAAACTGTGAGAAGTAGTTGTCCGTTTTTTGTAAGCCACCCTATCAGTGAGATTTTACTCCATCAGGCTGAGAGAATTAAGAAAGTTGAGATTTCTAGATAAGAAGATGTTTCAGGGGCTAGAGAGATGGCTCAGTGATTAAGAGCACTATCTGCTCTTGCAAAGGACCTGGGTTCTGTTCCTAGCACCAAATGGTGGCTCATAACTATCTTTAATTCCACTTCCAGGGTATCTGATGCCTCTTCTGACCTCCATAGGCTCCTGCATGCTTGTGGTGCACAGACATACACTTAGGCACACACATACACACAAAATTAAATAAATACACACTTAAAAAATAAAAAATAAAAAAGGGGTGCTGGAGCCTCTGTCGCCAAGCCCAGACCACGCTGCTGTCCATCGTGCACTAGCGGTCCCAAAAAGTTCAAAGCCCACCAAGATGGCAACCCTCAAGGATCAGCTGATTGTGAATCTACTTAAGGAAGAAGAAGCCCCCCAGAACAAGATTACGGTTGTTGGGGTTGGTGCTGTTGGCATGGCTTGTGCCATCAGTATCCTAATGAAGGACTTGGCCAATGAGCTTGCCCTTGGTGATGTCATGGAAGACAAGCTGAAGGGGGAGATGATGGATCTCCAACACAGCAGCCTTTTCCTCAGGACACCAAAAATTGTCTCTGGCAAAGACTATAGTGACTGCAAACTCCCAGCTGGTCATTATCACAGCGGGGGCCCGTCAGCAAGAGGGAGAGAGCCGACTCAATCTGGTCCAGCGAAATGTGAACATCTTCAAGTTCATCATTCCTAATGTTGTGAAGTACAGTCCAAACTGCAAGCTGCTTATTGTTTCAAACCCAGTGGATATCTTGACCTACGTGGCCTGGAAGATAAGCGGCTTCCCCAAAAACCGAGTTATTGGGAGTGGTTGCAATCTGGATTCAGCTCGGTTCTGTTACCTGATGGGAGAAAGACTGGGCATTCACCCGCTAAGCTGTCATGGATGGGTCCTAGGAGAGCATGGAGACTCCAGTGTGCCTGCGTGGAGTGGTGTCAATGTTGCTGGTGTCTCCCTGAAGAATCTGAGCCCAGAACTGGGCAGCGATGCAGACAAGGAGCAGTGGAAGGAGGTTTACAAGCAGGTGGTTGACAGCGCCTATGAGGTGATTAAACTCAAAGGGTATACATCCTGGGCCATTGGCCTCTCCGTGGCCAACCTGGCTGAGAGCATGATGAAGAATCTTAGGTGGGTGCATCCCATTTCTACCATGATTAAGGGTCTCTATGGAATCAAGGATGATGTCTTCCTCAGTGTCCCTTGTGTCCTGGGACAAAATGGAATCTCAGATGTTGTGAAGGTGACTCTGACTTCTGAAGAGGAGGCCCGCTTGAAGAAGAGTGCAGATACGCTCTGGGGCATCCAGAAAGAGCTGCAGTTCTAAAGTCCTCAGATGTCCTAGAGCTTCACTGTCCAGGCTGCAGCAGGTTTTCCATGGAGACCACACACCATCTCCTCATCTGAGCTGTGTTTAGTGTTGTGTTAAGGTGGCAGTTCCCACAGCTCTACCCTGATGCTAAGTGTACTTGTGCAGTGGTAACCTGGCTGGTGTGGCAGGCCCACTGTCATCCCACTGTCTCTGAGACACACTGCCAACTGTGTGCAGGCTTCGGTTATCTCGGGAGCCTGCTGAGTCTGCTGTGCACCCTCACCAACATCCTCGGCCAGTGAGTTCCCAGTTAGTCATAGCGCGGCTCCAGTGGGTAAATCCACTATGCATATTTGTGCATAACTGTTCTAAAGGATATTATTTTGTGTATTATGTGTCTGCAGTGTGCACTGAAATACTATGTAAAAAGTGAGATCTGCATATGGATGATGCAACCAACTACCCAAGTGTCATGCCAATGAAAACACCAAATAAACCTTGAACAGTGAAAAAAAATAAAATAAAAAATAAAAAAAATAAAAAAAGGATGTACTATGATATATTCTAAGATACCATAATAACACCACCCAGGTAGGTATGTTGAACTAAATTCAAATTTGAATAATTGTAATAACATTCAATCAAAGCATAATAATATACATATTCTAATGAAATATTGTGATACATAAAGTATATAAACATTTAGCATGTAAAGTCAACTAATAAATTCTGCTTATAACTAAACTTCGAGAGTTATATTTAAAAAAAAATATGTATATGTGCCTACTCGTCTGTGTGCTACATGCATGCAGTTCTGGAGGAGACCAGAAGAGGGCAGCAGAACTCCAGCTCTAGGGGAGTTGTAACCCATCGTGAGTGCTGGGATCTAAATTCAGGTTCTCTGCTAAAGCAGCAAATGCTCTTAACTGTTGATCCATCTCTTCAGACTTTTGTTTGTTTGGTTTTTTTCGTTTGTTTGGTTTTTGTTTTTAGAGATAGGGTTTCTCCGTGTAGTGTGGTTCCTGTCCTGGATCTTGCTCTGTAGACCAGGCTGGCCTCGAACTCACAGAGATCCACCTGGCTCTGCCTCCTGAGTACTGGGATTAAAGGCGTGTGCCACCGCCGCTCAGCTTTTCAGACTTTTGATATGTTCTTGTCACCAAGTTGAACTGTCACCTTTGAATTGTTCCACTTTGTTCAAGGATGTTTTCCTTTGCTTTGCCTACAGCTGTAAGTCAAATTTCCAACGCAGTCACTCCCCAGCTTCTCTTAAACACTGGTTTGTATACCAGGTCTTGTTTTAGCCCCCTTAGAGCATTGTAAAACACCCACAAGGACTTCCATCTCATTCAGTGACCCACAGATGGGCAATTTTATGTGCTTTCTCCTCTGTCTTTGGGGCCCTTAGCCATGTCTGGAGATGTTTACGGGTTTCACAAGTGGGGTGGGGAGGAGCATGTGACTGTTCCTAGCATGCAGGGAGGAGAGACCAGGGATCTACCTAAACACGTTGTTCTATTTGTTTCCCATTGCTGTAATAAAGGGAATGCTAAAATGCAACCGAGGAAGAAAGAGCTAATTTTGCCTTATAGTATAGTCCATCATTGAGTGAAGCCAGGGCAGGAACTCGAGCAGGAACCTGGAGGCAGGAACTGAAGCTGAGACCATGGAGGAGTGCTGCTCACTGCCTTGCTCTCCATGGCTTGCACAGCCTGCTTTCTTATACAACCCAAGACCATTTGCCCAGGAGCCACACTGCCCACAGTGAACTGGGCCCTCCTACACCAATAATTCATCAAGAAAATGCCCCCACAGACTTGCCTACAGGCCAATCTGATAGAATCATTTTCTTGGTTGAGGTTTCTCTTTGCAAATATGTCTAGGTTTATGTAGAGCTGACAAAAGCCAATACCAACACATGCTATGTACACAGGGCAGCCGCACAGCAAGAGGGATCCAGCCTCAGATGTCATCATCTGGGCTGAGCATACTCTTCGTAGGTAAAAAAAAGACTACACAGACCGAGTAAAGGGCTGCATTTACTGTACTCAGAGAGTGCCAAGGAAGGGCTGTTTGTAAAGACATCCTCACCTCTACAGCCACATTAAAGCATGTGTTTATCATGAAAATTTATAAACATAAAAATAGAGAAGATATAATAAACCCCGTGAACCTCACTTGTATTTTGTCCCTTTCATTTCACATAAACATGCCCCCCAACTTACTATTTTATTGAGATACAATGTATTTTTTTCATACAATGTATTCTGATCATGGTTTCCCTTCCTAGATCCTCCCCACCTCCCCGCCCATCCAACTCCATGCCTTCTCTCTCTCTCTCTCTCTCTCTCTCTCTCTCTCTCTCTCTCTCTCTCTCTCTCTCTCTCAAACAAATAGTAAAAAAACAAAAAACAAAAACCATGCAAATGAGTTAAGAGAGGGTAAAGCATGCAAGTGACCTCTGTTGGAGTCCACAAAAGCTTCCTAGTGAGATCTGAGCTTGCTTTACACAGCAGGGCTGCATTAGGGGATGACATGGTCACCAGGTGTTCATTGAGAAGGTCTGCACTTGGCTGTGCTGGGGGGAGGTCTTTTGCTCCACCCCTTGGCATTCCTTTAAAAGCCCTTTAGTAGCGACAGAAGGGGCTGGTGGGTTTTGACCCAGGCCCTCTCACCTTTGTTTGTAACTGTCTCTCTCCTTTATAGTTCTATCTACATATTCCTCATTTCTTCCTGCTCAAGAGCACCCTGGGAGAAAAAGAGGAAACTGGTCTCCCTCAGACCTCCTGGCTTCTGGCTCTTTGGTAGGTGTGTCTGGGCCCTGGGAACAGCAGAGAGCTCTGAAGAGGAACTTAAAGGCCATCTCATGGCTTTGGGGTGTGGCGCTGTGAGATCTCACTCTTCCTTGCTCAGGTGACCTCTCCTTTCTTTTGTTCACTCTGTCATATGTGGAGACATAGCTCCTGGGTGAGGTAGTTGAGAGAAAGAAAGTAAGATGCTTGTTCTGGTTGCTATCCAGGAAATGGCTGATAAAATACTGACTGCTCTGAAAGGTATTTATGCTCCTCCATTCTAGTAAAATGGGAAAGAAAAGAGAGTGTGTCAACTTATGCTGTCCAATACAGTGGCCACCAGCAACAGGTGACTGGGGGGGTCTCTGCCGACAGAATAATGATCCGTGTGAGGCAAGAAGGAAATCCAGTTCAACACGACTTAGTTAGCCAGTGTTGGCTCAAACTTCTAGAGTCTGACCCTGGGGAGTTTACTTTAGGCATATTTAAGTACAGCACAATCTGGAAAAAAGTTTCCTGGTGTAACACAATCCCCTGTGTGCAAGGAGTCATAGTTACATCAAAACTCTTCTCCAACTTCTCTCACTTCTTCCATGATGAGGCGGTCTAGAGATGGGCTACGGGTGTTATCCTAAGGGCCGGGGGGAGGAGCTGGTGTGGTAGAAGTCATTTGGGTTATTAGCCACCCTGGTTGTGGGAGCTTGGGGGAGCCCCTGACCATACGGATAACACAAAGATCACCTTAGACTATTAACTGCCTCCAGTCTTGCTTGCAGGAGCTTGGTATGGCCTGGCCCTATGATAGCACAGGTCACCAGGCTATTAACTACAGACAGCACAGGTCACCAGGCTATTAACCACCTCCATCCCCAACCTTCTGGGTGGAAAACAGGTTGAAAGTCTCTCCAGTAGAAAAGAAAATTTTGCCGGGCGGTGGTGGCGCACGCCTTTAATCCCAGCACTCGGGAGGCAGAGCCAGGCGAATCTCTGTGAATTTGAGACCAGCCTGGGCTATCAAGTGAGTTCCAGGACAGGCAAAAAGCAAAAAAAAAAACCCCTGTCTAAAAAAAAAAAAAAAAAAAAAAAAAAAAGAAAATTTTACATGTTTAACATTCCTGGTTTCCCTAGTGCTTATCTATAAGGGTAAGGACCTTTGTGCTCCCAACAGGTGACCGTGGGTACTTAAAATGTGGCCAGTCTGCATTGAAATGTATTGTAAATATAACATTCCTACCTGACTAACAAGTCTCAATTTTATTTTTATTTATTTGGTTTTTTGAGACAGGGGTTCTCTGCGTAGCTTTGGAGCCTTTCCTGGAACTCACTCTGTAGCCCAGGCTGGCCTCGAACTCACAGAGATCGGCCTGCCTCTGCCTCCCAAGTGCTGGGATTAAAGGCATGTGCCACCACCGCCCGGCACAAATCTTAATTTTAAAAAGAACTTATATCATTAATTAATTTTATATTGATTACAGTATAAGATAATTATCCTTTGAATATATTCATTAAGAATGTTATAAATATTAATGTTGGTTGTTATAAATGATTAAAATCAAATTTACCACTTTCGAAATTTTTTACATTTTTATTTATTTGTGTGTGTGTGTGTGTGTGTCGTCCCACACACGTGGGGGTCAGAGGACAACTTGTGGGAGTGAGCTCTCTCCTTGCATCATTTGGGTTTCCAGGATCAAGTTCAGGGGCTAAGGCTTAGCAGTAAGAACCCTGACCCACGGAGCCACTTCACTGGCCCGCGCCCCATGTTTAAATAGAAAATATAAACCAAGCTGCAGCTGGCCTTGTCTTTCTCTCAGGCAGGGAAAGCACTGGTTAGGCTTGACCGTGGCCTGGGCTCCAGAGCCCATCCCACATGAACACGGGATGAATGCATTCAAAGTCACACAGACTTCTCCAACTCCGGCACCCAGCCCTGACTCTGCAGTTTGATGACCTAAACACCTGCTAACAGGAGCAGGTGGTTCTGAGCTATACAAACAAGCAAGCTGAGTGAGCCATGGTGAGCAAGCCAGTAAGCAGCACTCCTCCATGGCCTCTGGGTCACTTCCTACCTCCAGGTTCCTGCCTTGAGTTCCTGCCCTGACTTCCTTGATGATGCACTGTGACATGGACATGTAAGATGAAATGAACCCTCTCCTCCCCAAGTTGCTCTTGGGCATATTTGTCACACAATAGAAATGAAATGAAGACATACACATATATGTATAAGGCAACACCCATAATTCATGAAAAAAATTTCATCTCATAAGATATGGGTTAAGCAGAAATGCTGTCGGCCTTCTGGCCAATGATGTCCTGAGTCTGTTCCCCTGTGGCTGTCTTGCCAGGGTGACTGTTGGGTGGTACTGGTTGTTATTTTCCTTCAGTGAGAGGTGTCTTTCTTTCTCTCTCTCTCTCTCTCTCTCTCTCTCTCTCTCTCTCTCTCTCTCTCTCTCTCTTTCTCTAAGGACACCACACTCATTACTTTAAAAAAAAGATTTATTATCTTACGTTTTAAAAACATTTACTTTATTGTTTTTATTTGTGTGCATGTGTGTATGAGTGCATGCCATGTGTGTAGATGCCCATGGAGGACAGAAGAGGGTGTCAGATCCCCTGGAGCTAGAGTTACAGGCAGTTGTGAGCTGCCCATCGTGTTATGGGGAACCAAACGCTGGTCCTATGGAAGAGCAGCAAGTGCTCTTAATTTCTGAGCCTTGTCTCCAGCTCCCTACAAATTATTTACTTTTAAAAAATATGGCAGTATGCACACAACTGGTTCCCATTTTTCACTGTAAGTGTGGAGTTCAGTAAGTTCTTCCACCTCATGTGCTCTCGCCACCCTCCTCCTCACCATCCTCCTGAACTATAGCTACACACATTTAACAGGACACACACACTCTCCAGCCCCAGTGGCCACTTTCTGTCCTCTTTCAGCCACATTAGGTACCTGATCTTACACAAATTTTCACACATCCCAGGTTACTTTTTCTGTTTGATTTTTTTTTTAAAATATGGTATTGCACTATGTGTAGCCTAGACTAGCCTCACACTTGTGATCCGTCTGTCTTAGCCTTTGAAGGGTGGTAACTATATAGATTTGTGTGTCGTCTTGTATATAAGTCTTGATGAGCATTTGATGTGGACAGTATTTACTTGGGGCAGCTCTGTGTGTGTGTGTGTATGTGTGTGTGTGTGTAGTGTATGTTTTAGCATTGACTGAACTTGACAGCTGACAGAGGCATGCTAACTGCTTAGTCTTGTCTTCACCGGTGATGTGATTGCATGTGACACCCAGCCTCTTGACTGGGCCTCAGGCCTCTCTTTCAGAGGATGCCCTAACATGGGCTACAGCCTCTTCGGAGCTGCTTAATCACATCACCCACCAACTGCATTCTGTGAGGACGGGCACAGGATACCACTGATTAGGCTAGCTCCAGAGAGGGGCCATGGTGATGCACACTAAAATTACTGGTAAACTCTACTGGGCGCCCAGAGAGGTGGTGAGGGAGGAATGAAAATTGGTCTCAGCTATCAAAGCAGGAGGTCCGTGGTGTCTGATGACTGGATACACCGAGAAGTAACGTGTGCAGTTATCATTAGAGAAAAGCAGAGACCAGGAATGCTGAAGGCCACTACATGACAGCCTCTGTGGGAGGGGCCAGGCACAGCTTCTGTCCAATCAGTTTTAAAACTGTGTGCTTGCTTATCTTGGACTCACCTAGCTTAAAATTAATAACCATCATATAATTGTTAACTATTACTGGATTCATAAAAGCTATCTTGTTATCTATTTCTTGTAAATATGATTCTGTACAGGCCTGACATTCTCGATGAAAAAAATAATAGTTTCTACATTAAAAGATGTAGCAGGAATCTTAACAAGTCTTATTAATTAAATCAAACCTGAGGCCAGTTATTGGGGCGAACACTGGAAGGTCAGAGAGACAGAACAAACCACAACTAACCTCACCTGGCCAACTTCTCAGCGGATCTTGTTTCCTCAGACTGGATGCCCCGAGCCCTCATCCAGAATGGGTCTCAGCTGAACTGCTGCTAGAAGCCTGAAAGCTTAACCAGCCTCATGCTTCTCCAGGCCAAAGGCTTCTTCAGGCCAAAGGCCTCTCCAGGGCAAATGCCTCTAGTTTCTGGTCCTCACGCTTTATATACCTTTCTGCTTTCTACCACCACTCCCTGGGATTAAAGGTGTGGCTTTCTGGGATTAAAGGCGTAGGTCACCATGCTTGGGTGTATCCTTGAACACATGAATTTCTGCCTCTGGAATGCTAGGATTAAAGGCGTATGCTACCACTGCCTATCCTCATGTTTAATATTGTGGCTGTCCTGTTCTCTGACCCCAGATAAGTTTATTAGCATACACAATATTTTGGGGAACACAATACCCCCACAAAAAGAGATATACTAGGAAATACAGTTATAGCTAAGAAAAGGCAGAGAAATGTTTAAGAAAAAAATAAAATGAAAAATTATTTCTTCTTTCTACTTTATTAATACATACTTTATGTGTGTTTTAATATGCTCCATATACTATTTGATATGTATTTCTATATGGTATTTTCTGTATTTATATTATTTTATAATATGTAATACCTATATTATTGTTTTTGACAACATAATAACTAATTATGTTATAATGTGATTATATAGAATACATAATAAACATAAACTTTATAAGGCATAAATGTCATGCTAATAATAGATTATTATTTATGATACATTTCTAGTAAAATCAGACTAGAATCCCTATGTCCTCTGTGGGTTTTATACTCATAAGTACTTAACCTAAATATCAGAACCTAATATAGCTAACATCTTTAAATAATTGACAAAATAATTGTGTTTAAGAAAACCCTTTTGCAAAAGCCCAGTCCTACAAAGAGTCTAAAAATTAAATGTATGCCTAGCTTTTCAGGAATGCAGCCATCATGTCAAGGATGTGGGCTTATAAAAAGCACGCCCTAAGCAGTGTGTGATTGCTTAAAAAACGTGTGAAGAACTTTCTGCCTCATTAACGCATGCAAACTGTTCCTTCCAAGACAGGCAGCAGAATGAGACTGTTTCCATGTGTTAACTCACAGATTCCCAGACGTGAGCAGAGTCTCCTCCCCTGCAGATGCTGCCGCTGGAGTATTTGCTCGTCAGAAACAGAATGCAGAGAGACTTGCCAAAGCCAAGCTTCCTGGAGACCCGGATTTTAAATTTGTAGCTACTCTATTTCCCCCTTGCAGGGAAACCCACAGAGACTCCAACTCTGGATGGATGGCTGGGGAACCTACAGGGGACGGAACCAGGCCCTTTGAATGTAGGTGACAGTTGCATGGTTTGGTCTGCTTGTGGGGCTCCTGGCAGTGGGGCTTGGATTTATCCCCGGTGCATGAACTGGCTTTTTTGGGGCCCATTCCCTGTGGTGGGATACATTGCTCAGCCTTTATGCAAGGAGAAGGGGCTTGGGCCTGCCTCAACTTGATGTGCCAGACCTCTCTGAGGAGTGGATGGGGTGGGGGTGGGGAGTGGAGGAAGGAGGCAGGGAGTGGGAGGAGGGGAGGGAAGAGGAACTTGGTTGGTACATAAAATGGGAAAAAAAATTAAGCTAAAAAAAAAATTGTAGCTTCTTCTCCCAGTCACAATCCTGTGTCCTGTGACAAACTCAAATGGAAACTAAACCTTAGCTGAGGTGTGGTGGCCTCCCCTCTAATCCCAGCACTCATGAAGTAGAAGCAGGTGGATGGCTGTGAGTCCCAGGCCAGCCTGGTCTACACAGCAAGCTCCAGACCAGCCAAAACTACAAAGTGAGACCCAATCTCCAAAAATCAATGATAGTGTCCAGAGGGGTGGCTCAGCAGTTAAGAGCACCACCTGCTCTCCCAGCGTGCCTGATCGCATCTCAATGACCAGGCTGGGAAACAGGCCCCTGGTCTGCCTGCTCTCAGTTTTCCTGGCTGGTTCAACATGATACATGTTCAACAGACACTCTGGGTAACTATGTGAAGAACTCTTCTGAATTAGGAACTATTCTTAAGTAACACATGCATACTCATTATTCTGGATTCTTACTTTGAAGATGTATTTTTACCTGCTTTTATGTATGTTTACATTTTTAGCTCTTTTCCTTTTTTTAAGAAAACAATAACAAAACCCAACAGACTTTACAGTTTCAGGGCCCAACATCCCCTGGAACATAAGAAAACAATTACCTCCCATTTTTGATCCTCACCCACCCAACTGTTCCCACCTTCACCTCCATCTCTCAGGTCGTTGCCGTGTGTGTTAGCGACAAACAACTTCAAAGAGCAAAGATTGATTTTGACTCGTGGATTTATTGGTTTTGGTGCATTCTCTACTGGCTGCCTTGTTTCTCAGCCTACGGTGAGACAGAATACCATAGTGGGAGCTTATCTTTACTTCAGGAGTCCGTGAAGCAGAGCAGAGTAACAGGAAGGGTCCAGGGTAAAGACAGACCTTGAAAGGTATCCCTCCTTCAGTGACCAGGTCCCACCTTCCACACTGCCACCAACTCCAACAGTCCACTTGAATTTTGAATAATCAGTTGATAAAGCCCCCTCTTAGGTCAGAGCCCTCACGATTTAATTCTCTAGAAACACTCTCACAGGCATACCTAACGTGTGCTTTTCTACTCTCCTGAACGCTTCTCAATACAGTCAACTTGACAAGAATAATCAGTGCTCACTGTCGCTAATTTCTTTTTATCTGCATTTTTAATTAAGAATTCTTTTCATACAATATATTCTGAGCATGCTTTTCCCCTTCCCTAACTCCTCACACATCCTCCCACCTCCCTACCCATCCAACTCCATGCCCTTTCTTTAAAAAAGAAACACACAAAACACAAAATTCTCAACCAAAATATACAAGCAAATGGCCACTAAGACAAAAAAAAAAAAAAGCCCAAACAAAGCAATATGAAACAAACAAACAAAAATGTACAAAAATACCTTTGAGTTCATTTTGTGTTGCCTGCCTATTCCTGGACATAGGACCTACTCTGAAATGTGGCTAATATCCCTAGGGGAGACTCCATAGGAGAAAACTAAGTTTTTCTTTATAAGCAGGTGTGAATTGGAGCTAGCCTCTTGGTTGGGGATGGGATTCCGTGTCCACTTTACCTTTTTGGCATTGAGACCCCAGCGGGCTTGGACCTGTGCAGGCCTTGTGCACGCATGCTGCCACACTTTTTGTGAGTTCGTGTGTCATCAATCCTGTTGTGTTTGGTAAACACTGTTGACTTGGAGTCATTTGTCACTTTGGACTCTTACAATCTTTCCACCTCCCCTTCTTCATAGACCACCGAGCCCTGAGGGGAAGGGTTTGATGAAAATATCCCATTTCGGACTGAGTGTTCCATCTCTCACACTCTGCACATTGTCCAGTCCTGGGTCTCTGTGGTGGTTCCTGTCTACTGCAGAAGCAGCAGCTCCGATGACGGCTGAATGAGGTGCTGCTCTATGGGGATAGCAGAGCGTCATTAGGAGTCCTTTTATGCTGTTTCTTCAGCAGAATAGTTTGTACTTTTCCCTTAAGCCACCCAAGCAGTGCCAGGCATGGGTTCCATCCCATGGAGTGGGCCTTAAATCCGATCAGAATGGGTGGTGATGTGCCAGTATTGTGCCAGCATATCTTACAGGCAGGTCATCATTTTAGATCTCAGGGTTTATGGCTGGTTTGGCGTTTACCTTTCTTCTCTAATAGTGTACCATTAACACCAGTCAGTAGGAGCAAAGGCTCTAGTTAGCCACCTGCTCAAATTCTCCATGTTCAATTTGTGTGGTGTGTGTGTCTGTCTGTCTGTCTGTGTCT
Source organism: Peromyscus nudipes (assembly GCA_902168325.1). Classification (NCBI taxonomy): domain Eukaryota; kingdom Metazoa; phylum Chordata; class Mammalia; order Rodentia; family Cricetidae; genus Peromyscus; species Peromyscus nudipes. Next base: position 53,375 of record CABHPH010152906.1, read on the forward strand.
GTGTCTGTCTGTCTCCCTTCCTCCATTCCCCCCCTTCTCTAGCAGGGAGTCTAGGGAGAGAAGATGATATGAGTGTATTCATGTGGGTAAGTGCATATGTGCATCTGGGTGCACACACATGGAGGCCAGAGGTAGACGTCACATGTCTTTCTCAATCTCCTTCTTTCCTTCATTCCTTTGTTCCTTCCTCTCCTTCTCCTTCTCCTTCTCCTTCTTGACAGAGTTCCTCACTGAACCTGGAGCCCACTGACTTAGCTGGGCTGGTTAGCCACTGAGCCTCAAGAGTCTGCTGTCTTCACCCCACTTCCCGAGGCCAGGGTGACAGACAAGGGGATCCAAATGGAGATCTTCATGCTTGCATGGAAAACACCTTACATACTGAGCTATCTTCCAGCCCCCTTTAGATACATTTTTTTAATTATAAATTCTTGTTTTGAGGTATGCTTCTGGGCTTCTGTTTGATTATATAAATCTACTCTCCTATTCATACTTACAAGATATGAAACAATAAGAATATCTGTTGGCATTACATCTGTTAATCAAGTTTGGAGAATCGCCATTTCTTGGTGTCAAAATTTCTCAGCCAAATGCATGGCTTTCTTCGCTTTGTCTGGGTCTCTGCTGGTTTTGGCGTACTGTTATGGTGCTCCTGTGGTTCCCTGTTCAGTGACTCTAGTAGATGTTTTATTATCATTATTGTAAGTGGAATAGGCTCAGTCAAATTTCCAGAAGGAAGCACATGACCTCATTTGATTGGATAACTGGGATGAAAGTGGTGTTTACGGACATGTAGATAAGACAGAAAAATTCAGGGTGCAGTTTGGCAGTGTGGGTCCCTCATCCTACATGGCAGCAGAAATGCTTGAGGAGAAGTTACAGTGACAGAGGCCATGAGAAAGGAGCTGTAGCTTTGGTTCAGGAGTGTGTTCGGCCACTGTGGCCCCACCAGGGACCCCAGCCTGGAGGGGGAGATTGGAGACGCTGCTTCCTGTGATCTTGCTCTGAGATCATCTACTGTCTTCCCACTGGTCAAACTCAACAAGAGGGCAAGAGCGTAAGAGAGCCCACTGACAATACAACTAAGTCTTCCTGGGCATTCAGCAGATGGAGCTAGGCAAGAATAAATCTAGAAGATAAATAGTATGTCCAGCTTGACATCCTTTTTTTCCATGGAAACTACTGATATATTTTATCTTTGAAAGACATTTATTTTTATGTGTTGTAAGGTGCAATTTGCATTCAATAAAATGCATAGATTTTAAGAGACTAGTTCAATGAGATTGACAATGTATACGGCTATGAACACTCCACAAAAAGGGAAATTCATCTGTGCTCCTTCAGGCCATCTGTTTTCCCCAACCTGGGTATAAGAAAATGACTTACCAGATTTTTTTTCACTATAATTTAGTCTTTTATAAAATTTCATATAAATGTCTTTGGGGTCTGGCTTCTTTCATGTTGCATGAGATTTTTGAGTTTTGACAAAGTTTGTTGCATGGCCATGCTTGGTGGCACACACCTTTAATCTCAGCACTCAGGAGGCAGAGGCAGATGGATCTCTAGGAGTTCAAGGCCAGCCTGGTCTATGTTGGGAGTTCCAGGACAGCCAAAGCCTCCTAGTAAGACCTTGTTTCAAATAAACAAACAAACAAAGATCGCTACATGCACCAGCACTTTATTCTGACATTTTGATAAGTATCTCCTGATATGTGGTGTGTGTGACCCCTGTATTCATAGTAAATTACATTAAGAATTGTGACTATCTGGGTTGTTTCCAGTTTGGAACCACTAACAACAATGTCACAGAGTCCTGTCTTTACTGTATTTATGTGGATACATATATACTTGCTCTTGGCTACAGAACTAGTGATATTGAGCATTTTCAGTTACTTACAGGCTACTTACTATGTTCTTTGGGAAAAATGTCTGTTCAAATCTTTTGTCCAGTTTTTGACTGAGTAACTTGCCTTCTTATTGGTGAATTGTTGTGGTTCCTTATATGTAGGACAAGGGCCCTTGTTGGATATATGCTTTACAATTTTTTTTGCTTGTTTTTCTTTAAAGAGAGTTGTCAATAAAATTCTAGAGGCCAATATTCCAGTAAGAGTTTTGTTTAGGAATGAACAAATAATAAGATTGTGATGCATGTCCTAGGCTGGGGCGCTTCTGCTTTGTGGGAGTCCAGCTCCGACCTGTCGAAGGGTTCTTGGGGGGAGGAGAGAGGAATGAGGAAATATTAGATAGAAAAATAGACCTAGATGGTGAGAAAGACAGAGAGAGACACAGAATAGCTTTGGGAGGACCCTGGGTCAATACCCAGTCACCTTGAGATTTATTCTAATGGGCTTTTTATACACTACCAAGGGGAGAGGCAAAAGACCTCCCCCTTTCAAGATCAAAGCACAATGTACAGCCAAGTGTAGACCCTTCAAAACACCTGGTAACCACACCCGTGGTCAAATCATCCCATTATGCAACCCTGCTGGGTAAAGCAAGCTCAGATTCTCTGACCTTAAGTAAGGCCTTACTAGGGAGCCTCTGTGAGCCCCCATACTGCTTCAGTTCAAGGCCATGGATTTTATGTGCAGCACTGTTTTTTTTTATTTTCTTAAAAAAAATCAGTTATGGTTTCTGTTTCCTCTTCTAATGAATTATTCAAGTGAATTTAAACCACTTCCAGAGGCTGGAGGCAGAGCTCAGTGATAGAAGGCTTGCCTGGGTTTTGTCTATCCCAACCTCTGAAAAAAATTCAAATTTAAAGATTATTTTAAAATTTCTCCTTTTGTCAGCAATTATTATTTTATTGTATTGTAATCAGAAAATCTTGTTTTTTTCTATTTTGGAGGATTTATTGAAGTTTTCTTTGTGGTCTACTATATGGCCATTTTAGTAGTGTTCCATGACCATTTGAATGAAGATTAGCTCATGTTTTCAAGCTATAGATTTTTTAATGTTATTATGTGTATGGGTGTTTTGCCTGCATTTATGTCTGTGTACCATATGAGTGCAGTTCCCACAGAAGCCAGGAGAGGACGTCAGGTCCCCAGAGCTGGACTTACTGGCAGTTGTGAGCCACCTTGTAGATTGTAAGAACCGAACTCGGACCCTCGGGGAGAGCAGCCCGTGTTCTTTATTACAGAGTCATCTCTGCAGCCTAGAATTTATTGTAAAAATCTTTCTTATTGTTTTGTTTCTTTGTC
>CABHPH010152907.1:0-11616 GCA_902168325.1 Peromyscus nudipes
GCCCCCCCACCCCCCCACCCCCCCTCCCCCCCCCCCACCCCACCCCCGTATGTGGGATCTGGAGTCCAACTCCGGTCTTCAGGCTTACAGGGAAGCACTTTTCTGACTGAGCTGTCCCTCAGCTGTGGTAGTTCTTTCTGCATGTCCCTTTCTGCCGAGTCAGAGGTAAGGCTCAGGCTCTACGGCATCGAATTTTCTCTAGTCACAGGCATTCTCTCACACTTTCCCCTCCTTTGAGGCTCTCTTTACGTGGAGAAGAGGGTTGAGTCTCTCAGCATCACCCTGAGTAGAAAGCGGACCTGCCTTCCAGTGATGGCAGCTGCTGTGTGGTCAGAGAACACGGACAGGAGTTGAGGGGTCAGGGGCTGCTGTGGGCCACGTTTGGATCCTGCCCTATGGGGACCGCCACTGCTCAGCACTGTCCCTTCTGCGGTCCTGTTAAGTATGTCTTCCACTTCCTTAGCGGCTACCTTGGCCCTGGCGGTATTGGGGACTTGGGGAAGTACCCTCATTGTACTGGAGGAGCAGCTGGCTACATCGACCGCCTGCTTCTGGGAGACAGTCATCTGTACCAGCACCCATCCTCCGCTGTGAGTGAGCCTTTCCTGTTCTTGGAACTGGAAAGTAGGGAAGTAGGAAGACCTAGCCAGTTTGACACCATTTAAGGACAGTGTGGTGGGAATCGTTGTTATTAAAAAACTGGCTGGTTTCATGCCTCACATGTTCACTCTGTTGTTAGGGGAGGGTATTTTTGATTGTGGACAGAATGAACATATAAAACAAGTAGCATTTTATTTAGCTCTTTAGGTCTCCAGCCCCAGACTCTGGAGACAGGGACTAGAATGCAGGATGTGCGTGAGGCGTCCCCACTGGGTTAGTCCCTGGGAGGAAGGCAGCTGAGGGAGTTGAACTGCCTGTGTCTCCTCAGGGCTCCCGTTACTCTCTGTGCAGCTGAGGTGGCATTTGAGAGCTCTTCCTCACCCACTGGGTGAGGGGTGGGTCCTGCATGTTCCTTGTTGGATGTGGACTGTCCGAAGCCCAGGAACAGTTTGGAAAGACAGACAAATTCCCATGCTTTCTTTTTTTTCTTGTTTTATGTTGCTGGGATTGAACTCAGGGCCCAGTGAACTGTAACCTCACCCTGCAACTCTCTTTAGTCAAGGACCCTGGACAAGGGTCTTGACTGAGACCTTTTAACAATTAATATTTCTAGTAGCTGGGGATGAATCTTTCAGGCCTTGCAATGGTTGAGGATACACTGTACATTTCCAGAGTTCTAGAATCTCATGTTAAAAATACAGATGTTTTGTTTTAATTGACTTTTTTTTTGTAGTGTTAGAGATTAAAACATGGGCCTTCTAAATGCTAAGCATACACTCTTCCACTGGGCCACTCCCTCTTCCCAAATGTTTTATTAAATGTTAATTTGCCTGGAAAGAAGGTTAGGAGCTGTTGAAGCTACAGTGGGGTTAGCTAAAATGGAATAAACATGGAATTCCTGTCCAGTTAGGCATTTGTATTTGGTTAAACGTGGTCTAACACTCTTGGCCAGATGTGATAATGTGGCTGAGCAGGACCATGACTTGCTTTGCCTATGATGCCTATAAATTGCCCATGAATTTCTGCTGTAAAAGCAAAAAACAAAGCAAAAAGGGAAGGAGGAAGGGAGAGAGGGAAGGAGGGAGGGAGGGGGTAAAAAGCATCAGTAATTGAAATGTGTTCAAGTTTGCATTCTGTCTGAGAGTTGTGTTCCTCTTTGTGTTCGGCGAGTGACTGGCACCCTCTTGTTCTGTTTCGTTAAGGTCCTCTATCGCACCGAGGTGGCCTACGACCCGGAAGGGATCTTAGGGACCATCAACTCCATTGTGATGGCATTTTTAGGAGTTCAGGTATTTGCTCCTCACATGAGGCTATCTTTTCTGAGTTTGTGACGACTGCTAACGTAACTCGAAACCACCTCACTGTAATAGTTGAAGGAGGTCCTCTGCTGCCCTCCAGGTCTGGTCAGTTCTGTTTACGATCAAGATTGTGTAAACTAGGGTGGGATGACTCGGCAATTCAAATGACTGGCTGAACCCTTACATTCTGGGGACTAAATTCTTACTAGTTGTGGGTTTATTTTAGCTCAGGAGTTTGTAGATAATGAGTTCCACTGATGGCCACATTTATTTATTGTTTGTTTGTTTGTTTGTTTGTTTGTTTGTTTGTTTGTTTAGGTTTCTCTGTGTAGCCCTGGCTGCCCTGGCTAGCCTCTAACCTAACTCCTCAGGGATAGGCCTGCCTCTGCCTCCCGAATGCTGGGATCAAAGGTGTGCACCACCAGTAACTTTAAGTCCAGAGGTGGCTGTATTGTACAGGATTCTTTTAGCTATCCTGGGTTTTTTTTTTTTTTTTCATATGAAGTTGAGTATTGTTCTTTCAAGGTCTGTGAAGAATTGTGTTGGGATTTTGATGGGGATTGCATTGAATCTGTAGATTGCTTTTGGTAAGATAAGTTTGGGCATGCTGTGCCTTCATTTTCATTGAATTCTAGGAAGTTTTTAATTTCCTTCTTTATTTCTTCCTTGACCCAGTGGTAATTCAGTTGAGAGTTGTTCAGTTTTCATGAGTTTGCAGGCTTTCTGTAGTTTGTGTTGTTGTTAATTCTAACTTTAAGCCATGATGATCCGATAAGATACGTGGGGTTATTCCAGTTTTTTTGTGTCTGTTGAGATTTGCTTTGTGACCGAGTATGTGGTCAGTTTTTAGAGAAGGTTCCATGGGGTGCTGAGAAGAAGGTATATTCTCTTGTGTTAGGGTGGAATGTTCTATAGATGTCTGTTAAGTCCATTTGAGTTATAACATCTGTTAGTTCCCTTATTTCTCTGTTAAGTTTCTGTCTGGAAGATCTGTCCATTGGTGAGAGTGGGGTGTTGAACTCTCCCACTATTAAGTGTGGGGTTTGATGTGTGATTTAAGCTTTAGTAATGTTTCTTTTACAAATGTGGGTGCCCTTGTATTTGGGGTGTAAATGTTCAGAATTAAGACTTCATCTTGATGGATTTTTCCTGTGATGAATATGAAATGTTCTTCTTGATCTCTTTTGATTAATTTTAGTTTGAAGTGTATTTTGTTAGATTTTAGGATAGCTACACCAGCTTGCTTCTTAGATCCATTTAATTGGAAAATCTCTTCCCAACCCTTTACTCTGAGGTAGTGACTGTGTGTCTTTGAAGTTGAGGTGTGTATCTTGTCTGCAACAGAAAGATGGATCCTGTTTTTGTATCCATTCTGTTAGCCTGTGTCTTTTTATAGGCGAATTGAGTCCATTGATATTAAGAGATATTAATGACCAGTGATTGTTAATTTCTGTTATTTTTTGGTTTTGGTGGTGGTGGTAGTGTGTGTGTATGTGTTTCCCTTCTTTGTGATTTACTGGTGTGAGATTATCTATTGCCTATGTTTTCATGGATGCAGCTTACTTCCTTGGGTTGGAGTTTTCCTTCTAGTACTTTCTGTAGGGCTGGATTTGTGAATAGGTATTGTTTAAATGTGGTTTTGTCATAGAATATCTTGTTTACTCCGTCTATCGTGACTGAAAGTTTTGCTTGGTATAGTAGTCTGGGCTGGCATCTGTGGTCTTTTAGTGTCTGCAAAACATCCGTCCAGGACCTTTTGGCTTTTAGAGTATCCATTGAGAAGTTGCTGTTGATAGGTCTGCCTTTATATGTTACTTGGTCATTTTCCTTTGCAGCTCTTAATATTCTTTCTTTATTCTGTATGTTTAGTGCTTTATTATGTGGCAAGGGGACTTTTTTTTTTTTTTTTTTGTCCATTCTATATGGTGTTGGGCATGTCCTTTTCAGGTTGGGAAAGTTTTTGTTGAACATATTTTCTGTGCCTTTGAGCTGGAATTCTTCTCCTTCTTCTATCCCTATTATTCTTAGGTTTGGTCTTTTCATGGTGTCCCAGATATCCTGGATGTTTTGTGTTAAGAATTTATTGGATTTAACATTTTCTTTGACTGATAAATCTATTTCCTCTATCATATCTTCAACAGCTGAGATTCTCTCTTCCATCTCTTGTATTCTGTTGGTTACACTTGCATCTGTAGTTCCTGTTCACTTACCCAGGTTTTCCATTTCCAGAATTCCCTTGGTTTCTGTGTTCTTTATTGCCTATTTCAGTTTTCAAGTCTCGAAATGTTTCCTTTACCTATTTGATTGTTTTTTTTCTTGGCTTTCTTTAAGGGGTTTATTGATTTCTTCCAATTTTTTGTTTGTCTTTTCCTCAATTTATTTAAGGGAATTTTTCATTTCCTCTTTAAGGGCCTCTATCATCTTCATGAAGTCATTTTTAAGGTCCTTTTCTTCTGCTTCATCTGCGTTGGGATGTTCAGGTCTTGCTGTTGCAGAATCACTAGGTTCTGGTGCTGCCATATTGCCCTTTATGTTGTTACTTGTGTTCTTGCCCTGCTGTTTCCCCATCTGGTTTGGGATAGTTATAGGTACAGGTGTTGATTCTTGTGATGTCTTTGTTGGGTGGGTCTTTTGTTCCTTTATTGTCTGCTTCCTTTATTGTCTTTTGACCTGCATGGCCAAGGGTTCTGCTGCTTGGCTGGTCTTCGGGTCGAATAGGGTTGTCTCAGCTGAGGTTTGTGGGGTTTGGGTGCCTAAATGCAGCAGATCTTCCAGTTCTTCTGGCTGGTGTGGGCTTTACTTGTGCCATGGAGGCAGTTCTTCCTACCGGTGCGGGTTGTGCCTGTGCTTCTGCCTCTTCCTCCAGCTGGTGTAGGTGGTGCTGGTGCCTATAGGGGCTCCTATAGGGGCTGCTGGTCTTCCAGCTGGGGTGGGTGGGGCTTGTATAGGGGCTGCTGATGTTGCGGTGGATGGTTGGCCAAGGGGAGGATGATGGAGTCAGTGGGTTTGGACGGTGGAGTGGGTCACAGAGGTTACAGAGTCCAGTGGGTGTCGGGGATGGTGGTGCAGACTGCCCTCAGGTCTCTCACCTGTTGGCCTGCTGAGCATGCGTGTCTTATGCCCAAGTCAAATCTGGTTCCTCTTGGCGTATCTCGTGCACTTTTGTTATCATTCAGAACAGTCTAGGTTTATCTACCCAAAGTTCTCTTTGCCAGCATTTGAATATAATCCTCGAGGGCAACAAACTGGCGAGGAGAGGGCTTGTTCAGCAGGCCCAGAGAATGTAGTATGATGATGAGTTTCCCTGACCATCAGGGCAGCCACCGGAAGGGTCTGTGGAGTACAGAACGTGGCTGTAGTATGACTAGGAACCTCAGGTTTTAATTTTACTCAATTTAAAATTTAAATGGTCAAGTGATGGTGGCACAAGCCTTTAATCCCAGCACTTGGGAGGCAGAAGCAGGTAGATCTCTGTGAGTTCGAGGCCAGCCTGGTCTACAGAGTGAGTTCTAGGACAGCCAGGGCTACACAGAGAAACGCTGTCTCTAAAAACCAAAAAGAAAACAATTTTTTTAAATGATCACACATAGCTAGTGGTAGTCTTATTAAATGGTACAGATCTAGAGTGTATACAGTTTGGGGATTAAGTCATTTTGTATTGATGGGTTGAAACTCTCTCTCTGTGGCACTTGAGTCTCTCTCTGTTTTACATACATTCTCCTACTCTCTGCACAGGCCTAGGCAAGCTGCCGTCCGCTAGAGCAGTGGGTGTAGCGTGGGAAGTTACAGGCCCAGAGCTGCACTGCCTGGTTTGACCCCGGCCCTCGCGCTTACTGGCTGGGTGACATCTTGGTGTGTCACTAGTGCCTACATCACAGGGGTGTTAGGAGGAGCACCCCAAGAACTGGCCCACAGGCAACACTTGCACATTTTAGCTATTATTATAAATTATTAACAGTATATCCTTCGATCCTTTCCAAGTTTGACTCTGGTTTCAGAGAGATTTCATGCAGTGTCCCGTCTGAGGTTTTCAGTTTTCCCTGCATCCAGTTCCATTTTGCTCCTATGCATCTTGGGTAGTGCTACCAGACCAGACAGCGTAACCAGTCTGAGCTGGTCTCCTGTCACTTTGGTGGGCATTAGTTTTAGTTTCTTTTCTATTAATGTGCTAAAATACTGTCAGAAAGCCATGGAGGGAGGAAAGGGTTTGTTTCACGTACAGGTCACAGTCCATAGGGAAGTCAGGGTAGGAACTCAGGCAGGGACTTAAAGCAAAAACCATGGAGGAATGCTGCCCGCTGCCTCGCCTTCAGGCTCATGCTCGGCCTGCTTTCTTAGGCGTCCAGGCCCACCTGCCTAGGGGTGGTGCCGCCCACAGTGGGCCAAGCTTTTCTGTGTCAATTAGTGATGCAGACAATCCCCACAGACCGTCTGCAGGCCAGTTTGTCAATTGAGGTTCCCTTTTCCCAGGTGGTTTTAGGTTGGGTCAAGTTGACAATAAAAACTAAGACAAGGGGTGACTTTGCTGGGCTCCCCATCACCTCTGGGAAAAAGGCTTGATCTGAGTGAGCCCTGCTGGGCCACCTGCCTGCTCCTGTTACTGCGCTCTCAACCTCCCGGCACACAGAGATGCTGGGACATACGGTTCTGTGTGTGGTGTCCCTTCATCCGCACATCCTGCCTGCTCTGACCCTCTGCGACTTGTAGCCTCGACGCTCCCCATATGACGTCGCCTCTCTTGTTGGTCCCACGCTCCTCCCCAGCCTCCACAGGGTATAGGGGTCATTGTATTCCTCTGTATGCCCCCAGTGTCTAGAACCTGTACCTAGCAAATAACTCCGTGTGCTGGATAGTTAAGTTGATGGATGAAGAAGAATCAAGAATTCATCTTAGGTGATTCTCTTGGTCATACTGTTGTGTTCTCCAGGCAGGAAAAATACTGCTGTATTACAAGGATCAGACGAAAGCCATCCTGATAAGATTCGCCGCCTGGTGCTGCATCCTTGTAAGTAACCCGTCTTCCCACTCCAGCTGTGTTCATTTTTGTTTGTTTGTTTTTCGATACAGGGTTTCTCTTTATCTTGGTGCCTGTCCTGGATCTCGCTTTGTAGATGACCTTGAACTCACAGAGATCCGACTGGCTCTGTCTCCTGAGTGCTGGGCCAATTGTGTTCTTAATACTGACACTTATTTAAGAAGAAATGAAATGCTGCGCAGCCGCTGGCTCAGCATGATGGAGAGCATTTCACTTGAATAACAGCATTCACAGAATAACATCTTTAAAAAATCATTCCTATTTTTTTCCTGAGCGTGGAACCCAGGGCCTGGTGCATGCCCAGTACACACTCTACCACTAAGGTATGCTCCTACTCACAAGGAGGAAGACATCTTCACATCTCAATTCTCAGGCTTCTTCTCTTAGAAAACTGTGTTATATAAATAAATAAGAGCACTCGCCATCAATGCTCCAGTGAAGGCTGCTGGAGGAAACGTGTAAGGGGTGCTCTGCAAGGGGAGCCTTATCAGAAAGAAGACCAGGCAAGGGGTGGGGTTGTAGCTCAGCAGAAGGTAGGCTTAGCATGCATGACGCCCTGGGTCCCGTCCTCAGTACCCCCTAAGACCGGGTGTGGTGGCACATGTCTGTAATCAAGCATGAGGAAGCAGAGGACCCAAGATCACCCTTGGCTACATAGTGAGTTTGAAGCCAGTGAGTTTGAGGATACGTGAAACCCTGTCTCAAAAACAAAAGAGAAAATAAAGGGTTGGAGAGATGGTTCAGTGGTTAAAGAGCACTTGCTGTTTTGCCAGAGGACCTGAGTTCAATTCCCAGCACCCACATGGCGGCTCACAACTATCTGTAATTCCAGTTCCAGGGGTCCAACACCCTTGTACAGACATACATACAGGCAAAACACCAATGCACATAAAATAAAAAGTAAAAAAAATAAATAAATAAAAGAAAGAAATGGATATTTAGCTGGGTGGTAGTGGTGCCCACCTTTAATCCCAGCACTCAGGAGGCAGAGGCAGATCTCGCTGAGTTCCAGGTCAGCCTGGTCTACAGAGTGAGATCCAGGACAGCCAGGGCTACACAGAAAAACCCTGTCTTAAAAAACGGGGGGGGGGGGGATGTGTGTGGAGGTGGGGGGGGCGAATAAAAGTGGAAACAAGCAGGCGTGCATGCATGCGATGGTTTTTCACAGCAGGAGCGTCCCAGTTAAGAACACGTGTGCGCTGACAGGCTGTTCTTTTCCCCAGCCTTGCGGAGTCACATTCTCTTAGAGTCAGTGTGATTCCTCACTTACCTTCTCTGACTCAGAGGACACCAGAAATGGTTTGGCATAATAGTTACACATCTTACAGTTGGTTTCCAGTTAAAAGAGCAAAATACAAGGTGTGATTTTCGGTCCTCACCAGCAGTTAAGTGACTAATCATTTTTTTTTTTTTTTTGATCTTCAGTGGACTGCTTCGAGGTTGTAGTACACATCTTTAACATCCTCTTTTCCTCACAGGGGCTTATTTCTGTTGCCTTGACAAAAATGTCTGCAAATGAAGGCTTTATTCCAATAAACAAAAATCTCTGGTAAGCAGGGTGGAGGGTATCGAGTTACGGGTATTTGTCCTGTTGAAACCAGGTGTTCCTGGGGTGCGGCCACCTTCCCTCACTCATCTTCCTGTAGGTCCATTTCCTATGTCACCACGCTGAGCTGCTTTGCCTTCTTCATCCTGCTCGTCCTCTACCCAGTTGTGGATGTGAAGGGGCTGTGGACGGGAACCCCCTTCTTCTATCCCGGTGAGTTGGCTGGGACCCATTCATAGCGGGCGGTAGAGACCAGGCAGACTGGCTCAGAGGCACTGAGCTGCCTCAGAGCTGAAGGCTCTGTCCTGGGGACACATTTCAGGAAGCAAGCTAAGAAGAAGCCAGCAGGGGCTGTGCTGCCCCAGCTCGCAGGAGGTCACTGGCCTGTTCCAATGCACTCCACCCCATTTTACACATTCGGTTTCTAGCATCAGTAAATAAACTCCGCTTATTTTCAGGTAGTATAAAATGGCACAGTACTGGATACGACCCAGGACATACTGATTTTAATAAGAGATAGGCCTGTCCTTTTTATCCGTGTGTGTGTGTGTGTGTACAGGTGCACGTGTGCCAGAGTACAACTTGCAGGAGTTGGTTCTCTCCACCATGAGGGTTCCTAGGATAGAACGGAAGTCATCAGGCTTGGCGGCAAATGCCTTTACCTCTGAGCCGGCTCGATGCTCCTAATTCCTAAGAGTTTAGAAAATGCACGTCGCACTTAACTATCTAAGCTGTGCGTCACTTATTTGGGGCAGTAAGTGATAATGCCAGTGCATGCTTTATGTTTTTTATTGAATTCATCTCAAGAATTGTATGATTGATCTGGGAAAATCATGTTCTGGTCTCTCTAAGGGATGAATTCTATTCTGGTGTATGTTGGTCACGAGGTGTTTGAGAACTACTTCCCTTTCCGGTGGAAGCTGCAGGATGATCAGTCACACAAAGAACATCTAATTCAGAACATAGTGGCCACTGCTCTCTGGGTGCTCATCGCTTACGTTCTCTATAAAAAGAAGATATTTTGGAAAATCTGACGGCATTCACTCACTGGGACATGTTGCTGGAGGAGCCAGCGGCCCTGAGAGGAAGATGAAAGCATTCTTTATTAAAGGGATCCTCCCTCACAAAAGGGATGTACTTCCGGATGCTGTGTCCAAGCTGATTTGCTTAGACATCAGAAAGCTGCCTATATATTTTTTACTTACATATTTGAAATGTTATGCCCTCCATTTTCTATGAAATTGATATATTTGGAACATGTGTGGAAATCTCCTTGAACTTCCCAGAGGGGATTTTCTATGGACATTTTGCCTCTAATGGAGGCCAAGGTTGATGGGCTGGTTTGACTCAGAGGTAGAATGTCTTCCTAGCTTGGACAGTTTGGTTCTTGCTACCACAAACAAGCAAACAAGAACACAAGAAAACTCCCAAATAATTGAGGGACCGATTCTCATTTCCTGAAACCTGCCTCCCATGTGTCTGTGCGTGCCGAAAACAAACACCAGGCTTCCTGTTGTGAGACTTCTATGAAGCTTTTTTAGTGGACTGTGTCATAATGCTGTCTTTTCTTTTTTATAGCATGCACTTTAATGTTTCTAGAAAGCCAAAGTAATTTTTCTTTCCGATGTTCAGGGCTTTGATGGGCCCACAAAATGCATTTTCCAAAGCTACTGGCTTCCTTTCCCCACCTGGAAAAAAAAAACTGAGGTATAGACTTCTTATTGTCAGCTACTCTTGTAGCTCTATCTGTCCATCCACCTTACTAGTTCCTGCTGTCTGTCTGTCTGCCTGTCTGTACTGGCATGTCTCTGGATGGTACCTCGGCATCTCTAGGCACCCAGAGATGTAGCCGAGGAAGGAAGAGCATCTGCTTCTGCTGTGGGTCCTCTGAACTGCCTCCTGTGGAAGGTACGGGCCAGTCCTCTGGCCTGTCATCTGTGGAAGGAAAGAGATGGGGTGCTCCTTCAGGTTTCCCATGTTTAGATGTGATAAGGTGGGGTCCGTCAGTAGCTTCTCTGAAATCCCCACTGTAATCTTACAGAAAACCCTGGAAAAGGAATAATAGCAAAACCTTTTACGACTCCATCAGAGGGAATCTTAGCGAATGGCTGTCCGCAGTTTCCTAGGAGCGAGGGTGGTGTTTGTGAAAACAGCCCTTGCGTGTTGTCCATATAATTCCCTCTTGGGGATTTTCCCCGAGTATTCATATTTAAGGAGGATCATGATAGGGTTGTACTTTAGGCCACTCTTCTGTGGTGACCTGGGGACATTTCAATGATTGCTCGTCCATTTGTGGCTTTTGAGTCTCCCCGCCTTATACATTCCCATTGTAAAAACATATTTAATCATTGCGAAGTCTCAGTTCTGTCTTCCTCTTCCACTTCTGCCTGCCTCATTCTCCCTATTCCAACCACTGGGCTGGTCTAGAAGCTTGCTTCCTTCTGTGACTGGTCCACTGCCTCCAGATTAAACTCGATAAAGCAGGAGTTGGATCAAACCACCATCTTGTCCAGTTGACTGTGCCTGGGTCATCTCTGCCCGGTACAACCTCTTCATCTGATCCCAGCACCCTCCGGTGTTTTCCCACCTCCTTCACAGCCTGCTTGCGGTAGCCCAGCGGCGGCCCTCCCTCCTTCTCTCCCTCCCTCCCTCCCTCCCTCCCGGTTTTCATCTTCCTCTTCATTTCTCCCGACCTGGATTTGATCTATCATTTAAAATGCCCCACTGTGGAAGCAACACCTCTGATCCCGTGCTCATCCAGAGCTGGTATCTTCTTCGGCGTTCTCAAATATTGATATTCATCTCATGGCATTAATTGCTTCTGCCTGTGTGATGGTTTTTTTTCTGTGTTATCGTGATATTAATGGCAAGAATGACACATTCTTCTGCATCTTTGTGGCACCAAATGCACTGCCTTGCGCTCAGCAAGTGCTAAATAAACATTTATTAAGGCAAAAACAATGTGGTTTGGGGTGTTTTTATTTAAGACTTTAATTTTTAATCATATGTGTATGGGGGGTTGTGCACAGGAGTGCGGTGCCTGCAGAGGCTAGAAGAAGTCACTGGATCCCCTGGAGCTGGAGTTACAGGCGCTGTGAGTCACCCAATGTGGGTGCTGGGAACGGAACTCCAGCCCC
>CABHPH010152907.1:12401-39399 GCA_902168325.1 Peromyscus nudipes
AAAAAAAAAAAAAAAAAAGGCCAGGCAGTGGTGGCGCACGCCTTTAATCCCAGCACTCGGGAGGCAGAGGCAGGCCTGGGCTACAGAGTGAGTTCCAGGAAAGGCGCAAAGCTATGTCTCGAAAAACCAAAACCAAAACCAAAAAAAAAAAAAACCATATGCACTTCTAACTCCTGTATAATTGAGTAAACTGTGTTTTTTATAAATTGTACCTTTTTATGTTCACTAATAAAGGAATGTTTCATTATAAATAATTATAAATAATGTTCATTAATACATGTATAATCCATGTCTAAGGGTATTGGCTTAAGTGAAATTAAACATACTGGATATTTCCCCACCTATACTGTAATTTTATTTTTTAAATTAAAGAGAAGACCAGTAGACTTCCAGGAGGAGATCTTCATCCAGTTTTTAAAACAAGGGGCAGATCCGTTCAGATGCTAAACAGTATACTCATAACCATGACCCATTAATAGCGAAGCATCAGACACGATTTCGGCTTCAACGTCTTTAACACACTTCTTGTTAAACTTTTTTTTTTTTTTTTTCCCGAGGCAGGGTTTCTCTGTGTAGCTTTGCGCCTTTCCTGGAACTCACTTGGTAGCCCAGTCTGACCTCGAACTCACAGAGATCCGCCTGCCTCTGCCTCCCGAGTGCTGGGATTAAAGGCGTGCGCCACCACTGCCTGGCCTTGTTAAACTTTTAAGCAAGGTAGGAAAGCACATTGCTAATGTTCATCTTTCATTACATATTTGTATAATGTACTTTTCTCCCAAGTTTAGTGAGCCACTTCTCCTTTTGCTAGTTACGGCCCTTTGGACGTCGGGTCCCAAACAGTGTTCATCAAGCTGCTATCCTTTCCTACACTCAAGGCCGATGGAAAAGCTAGATGTTTGCATCACACCGTAAAATGCCTCCGACTTCATAAACTGTCTTTAGTTGCACATGTCAAAACACTGTCAAGGCCAGACACATTAGCAGATGTCTGTAGTCCCAACACGTGAGGCAGAGGCAAGATCGCAAAAAGACCAGCCTCAACTACATAGTAAGTTGGAGACCAGATTGTGAGACCCTGTCTCTAAACAAAACAAAAGGCACAAAGACAAAGTCAGCCAAAAGTGTGAACTTTTCACACTGCTGGTGGAGCACGGAGCCACAGAATTCATGACCGTCAGGTTCTGCTGTCTTTCTGTCTGGCAACTGGAGACTGTCCTATAATAGAGACGCATTCTTTTTCTCATTTGCCTGTGTTTCTTAGCCAGCTGTTCTTGTATTTTATCACGTTTGTGGTCACATCTTCACTGCTGTACTTGGGTTTTTTTCTTGGTACTTGTCTGGTGACCTGGTTGCTGTGACACTGGTGCCCAGGCAGGGCTTGGGGAAGAAGTAGTTCTGCTACTGAAGCAAATCGCAGGTGTGTAACATGAATTTCAAAAGGTCCTATTAATAAAAACAAACCTGGAGCCGGTTATTGGGGTTAATGCTGGAAGATCAGAGAAGCGGAACAAGCCACAGCCGCCTCACCTCGTCAAATCCTCAGCTGATCCTGTTTCCTCAGACTGGAAGCCTCTGTGTCCTCATCTGAATGGATCTCAGCTGAACTGCTGCTCAAAGCCTAAAAGCTTAACCAGGCTCTAGTTCCTGGTATTCATGCCCTATATACCTTTCTGCTTCCTGCCATCACTTCCTAGGATTAAAGGCCTGACAGATTTCTGCCTCTGGAATGCTAAGATTAAAGGTGTGTGTGCCACCATTTTCTGGCCTCTATATCTAGTGGCTGTTCTGTTATCTGACCCCAGACAAGTTTATTGGGGTGAACAATATATTGGGGAACACAATATCACCACACAGGTGATACATTTCCACATCACAATCACCAATGATGGACACTGATACCACCCAAGCAAGGAAGAGAGTCCCATGGACACCACACCGAAGGAAAAAAGCAGCCACATTCTTTATCAAAACATCACAAGAAAGGTCTCTAGGCCACTTACTAACATTCTTCCCCTCTGAAACTTCTGGGGTTGAGCCCCCAAAGTTCAAATTGGCCTCAGCACGGTCTTCTATGCTTCTACAAGGATGGCCCATTAAGCCCCACCTAAAGTGTTCAACTGTTTTCCTAGTCCAAAGTCCCAAAGTCTTCCATGTTCCTCCAACAAACAACATGGTCAGGCCTGTCACGGCAATCCCCTAGTTGCTGGTACCAACATCTGTCTTAGTCACTGTTCCGTTGCTGTGAAGAGACACCATGACCAAGGCAACTTACAAAAGGAAGCATTTAACTGGGGCCTACTGTCTTAGTTTGGGTTACTATTGCTGTGATGAAACACCCTGACCAGAGCAACTTGAGGAGGAAAGGGTTTGTTCAGCTTATGCTTCCACAGCATCAAAGGAAGTCAGGGTAGGAACTCAAGCAGGGCAGGAACCTGGAGGCAGGAGCTGATGCAGAGGCCATGGAGGGGTGCTGCTTACTGGCTTGCTCCTCATGGCTTGCTCAGCCTACTTTCTTATGGAACCTAAGACCACCAGTCCAGGGATGGCACCACCCACAATGGGCGGGGCCCTCCCACATCAATCACTAATTAAGAAAATGCTCTACAGACTTGCTTGTCTACACCCCAGTCTTATGGAGGCATTTTCTCAATTGACTCCTCTCAGATGACTCTAGCCTGTGTCAAGTAGACACAGAATTAGCCAGCACACTTAATTTACAGTTTCAGAGGGTTAGTTATCATCATGGTAGAGAGCATGGTGGCGTGCAGGCCGGTGCTGGAGCAGTAACTGAGAGCTACATCCTGATGGAGAGATGAGGAGAGAGGGAGAAAGGAAGAGAGAGAGGGGGGAGAGGGAGAGAGAGAGAGCGCACCTAGGCCTGGCATGGGCTATTGAAACCTCAAAGCCCACCTCCAGTGACACACTTCCTCCAACAAAGCCACACCTCCTAATCCTTTCAAATAATGTCACTCTGAGGTGTCCAAGCATTAAAATATATGGTCCTATGGGGACCATTCTCATTCAATCCACCATACTTAAATTTGTTGGTGGTGGGTTTGTTTGTTTGTTTCTTCTCAGTTGTCAGGCATTATTTCCTTAAACACAACCAGCGCACATTGCTATTCCCTTTGTCTGAGCCATTAACTTGTTCTTAGTTCCTGTACTCATTACATCAACTTAATTTGTTATAATTTCCTCAGGTACTCGGTCAAGTGCATAATCTAATTTTCTTATGTTCCAATGGTCATTCTAATAAAGATAAATTTTATTTTCCAATTTTGTTTTAAAAAATTATTCATTTTGTACACCTTTTGTACTTAATGTTCTTTGATTCATCTTATATTTGTTTTAAATAAATAATTTTATATTCCATTAAAAAAATAGCATAGCTTAGCTGTCCTTTCAGAACAGAATACTACATTAAAGGACCATTAATCTTCAGGAAGTAACTCAAGTCTGACAGATTGAAGCTGCAAATTCGTCCTTCTAAACAGCCAGCGTGCAACCTGACCGGGGAGTCGCTAGCGAAATGTGCAGAGAATTGGAATACTGCTAAGCGTCGCTGGCTAGAGTGCAGAATTCCCTGGACAAAAAAGCATTGAGATAATTATGAAAATGTAAATGATCCTTTGCAAAAAGCAATTGTGCAGGAGACTCCTTCAGTAGTATTATGCATGTTTTGTTCCATAATCAAACTAATCAAAATGTTGTAAGGCACAAAGAAATGCTGTCATTCTCCACAGAAAGCTGTTGTATTCCTGGCAGACAGGTTGTTCTAAGGAATTTGAAAATGTAGTTATAATAAAATATTTTTTGAGATACAGTCTCTCAATATAGCTCTGGCTGTCCTGGAATCCACTATGTAGACCAGGCTAGCCTTGAACTTACAGAGATCCGATTGCCTCTGCCTCCTGAGTGCTGGGATTAGAGGCATGCACTACTCCACCTGGCCATAATAATTCTGTCAAGCAAATAAAAACCAAACAGGCAAAAAAAAAAAAAAAAAAAAAAAAAGGTCGTTTTCTGCATCCCTCTCATCCTGAGTCCCAATACCATTTGCTTTTTTTTTTTGGTTAGTTTTGTTTTTTTGTTTTTTTGTTTTTTTTTTTCGAGACAGGGTTTCTCTGTGTAGCTTTTCGCCTTTTCCTGGAACTCACTTGGTAGCCCAGGCTGGCCTCAAACTCACAGAGATCCGCCTGCCTCTGCCTCCCGAGTGCTGGGATTAAAGGCGTGCGCCACCAACGCCCGGCCCCATTTGCTTTTGAAGAGCTGATCTGTCAAAGGCTTTTTCTATTAAGATGATCATGTCAATTTTGTCTGTAAATCCACTTATGTGGTTTATTACGTTTATTGATCCATATACACGGCTTAGTTAAACCATCCCTGCAACTTGGTCATGGTGTATGTTTGTTTGTATTCTGTTTGCAAGTCTTTTATTGACTATTTTTGAGTTTATGTTCTTTTGGGATATTGGCCTATAGTTTTCTTGTTTTCCTTCTTTCTTTCTCCCCCCCCCATTGTGTCTTTACGTGGTTTGGGTATTAGAACGGTCCTGGGAGTGCTCCTTCTGCTTCCTTTTGGCTGTAGATCTTCTTGGAATGTTTGGTAGAATTCTGCTGTGACTCCATCTGTCCCTGAACATTTTTTTCTTAGCTGAAGGCTTTTTATTATTGTTTCAATTTCCTCATTTGTTATGGGTCTGTTTAGGTTGTTGGTCTCTCCTTGGTTTAATTTTGGTGGTTTGACTGAAACTAGAAAACCATTCATTTCTTTCAGACTTTCCATCTTCATGGAATACAGGTTTTAAAAATATCCCCATATAATATTCTGAGTTTCTTTGGTGTCTGTTGTGCTCTTTCTCTGTTTGTTTCTGATTCTGTTTATTTGGGCCATCTTTTTCTTTCTTTTGGCTAGTTGGGCCAAGAATCTGTCAATCTTGCGTATCTTCTCAAAGAACCAGCTCTTAGACTAGTTGAGTCTTTGCATTATTTTTTGTTTCCATTTCATTGATTTCTGCTCTGATTTTTATTATTTCTCAGCATTGGCTGGGTTTGGACTTGGTTTGTTCTTGTTTTTCCAACTTTTTAGTTGCATCATTAAGCCATTTATTCATGCTCTGATTTTTTTAATGTAAGTACATAGAGCTATAAATTTTCCTCATAGGACTGCTTTCAATATGTCCCGAAAGTTTTGTGTTTTCATTTTCATTTAACTCCAGGAAATTTTTTTTCATTTCTTTCTTCATTTCTTCTCTGATCCATTCAACATTTAGTAATGAGTTGTTTCATCTCCAGGAATATGTGTATTTACTAGAAGTTTGTTGTAAATTTTAAGTTTTATTGCATTGTGATCAGATTGGATAGGAGGGATTTCAATCTTATTGAATTTGTAAAGATTGTTTTGTGTCTCAGGATGTGGTCTATTTTTAGAAAAGCCCCCATGGGCTGCTGAGTAGAATGTGTATTCTTTGGCATTTGGATAGAATATTCTGGAGCTATCTCTAATGTACATTTGATGTATGGTGTCAGTTAATTCTGGTGTTTCTCTGTTTATTTGTTGTCTAGGTGACTTGCCTGTTGAAGAAAGTTGGGTATTTAAGTCACCTACTATTAATGGATTGGTGTTAATCTGTGTCTTTAATTTCAGTAGTAGATTTATTATGAAATTGGGTGCCCCCAAGTTTGGTGCATATTTATTTAAGATAGCAATGTTGGGGCTGGAGAGGTGGCTTAGCAGTTAAGAGCACTTGTTGCTCTTACAAAGGGCCTGGGTTCAGTTCCCGGCACCCACATGGTGGATCACAACCCTCTGTAACTCCAGTTCCAGGGGATCTATAGACCTCTTCTGACCTTAGAGGACACTAGGCACATACATGGTACACATACATACATGCAGGTAAAACACTTATATACATAAAAAATAAAATAAGTAAATCTAAAATTAAAACTTTTTAAAAGTATAACAATTTTAAAAAAATAGTCTTCTTGGCTAACTGTTCCCTAGAATGGTGTCCCTCTTTATCTCTTCTTATCGGTTTTATTTTGAAGTCTGTTTTGTCGGATATATTAGGATAGAGACATCTGCTTACTTCTTGGACCCATTTGATTGGAGTAGTTTTGTCTATCCATTCACTCTATTTTAGTCCTGAGCTTTAAAACTAAGATGTGCTTCTTGTAAGCAGCAGATAGGTGGGTTTTGTGTCTTGATCCATTCAGCCAGTCTGTGTCTTTTGACTGGAGAACTGAGTCCACTGATATTTAAAGTTATTACTGAAATGTGTTAGTTGTGGTCCTCATGCTGCTGAGTTTTGGTGGTGTTGTGTTCTCAGTGGTCCTTTGTGTTTTAATAATTAAATTTCATATTTCTTCCCATGGTCACTGCTATGCTCATTCCTCTCTTCATCCAGAAATAATGCTTTCTATGTTTTCCTTAGGTTTGGTTTGCTGGATGTAATTTTTTAGGCTGTTTATATCATAGAAAGTTTTTCCTTCTCCTTCAAACATGTCAGATAGTTTTGCTGGGTATATTATTCTGTATTAGCTTTCGAAGTCTTTTAGAACATGGGATGTATTGTTCCAGGCTCTTCTGGCCTTCAAAGTTTCCATTGAAAAATCCAGTTACTCTGATGTGTTTTGCTATGTATATTGTATTTTTCTCTCTCGTAGCTGTCAGTACTCTTTCTTTGTTATGTATACTTTGTGTCTTAACTATAACATGTCATGGGAATTTTCTTTTCTGGTATTCTCTATATGGTGTTTTGTGTGCTTCTTGTATCTGTATGTGTGTGTCTTTCTCATTTTCTCCTATGGTCTTGTAGAAGATCTGCTTAATGCCATTAACTTGGGATTCTTCTCTCTCATTGTGCCTATAATTCAAAGGCTTCTCTCTCTCTTTCTTTCTTCTTTCCTTCTTTTCTTTCCTTTCTCTCTTCTTTCTCTCTCTTTCTCTTTCTCTCTCTCTCTCCTTCCTTCCTTCCTTCTTTCTCTTTCTTTCTTTCTTTCTTTCTTTCTTTCTTTCTTTCTTTCTTTCTTTCTTTCTTTCTTTCTTTCTTTGTGTCCCACATCTCCATGTCTTTCTTTCTTGTGAGTTTTTTTGATGTTCCATGTTTATTTGGTCTAGCTCTCCACTTTTATCTCAGACCTAATATTCTGTCTTCTGTTTCATCTATTCTACGAGTAGGGCTTTCCTTTGTGTTTGGACTATTGGGTTTTTCAATTCTGTCTTCATTTCAGACTGAGTCCTCTTCAGTGTTTCACTTCTCTATTGAATTCCATTGTCAAGCACTGGATTCTCTTTGTCATCTTCTTCAGCCTTGTGTGTGTTCTTGGCCATCACTCGGGAACTTACTCTCCTTTGGCTCTTTCCTCTCATTTCACTGAGATGTTTCTTTGTGTCTTCTCTCGATTTCTTGAAGTCTTTGAGGGCTTTTATAATTGTTCTTTTAATGTCTGTGTCCTGGAGGTCATCCAGGTAATTCTCATTGGCAAGCATATCTGCAGGAATGACTGCTGGGTTTTAGAGAGAAGATACTGGCTTGACCTTTCCTATTGTTGTTATTTCTGCAGTGAGCTCTGAGCCTGTGGACATTCTTTGTTAGCTTTGAGTTAATAGTCAGTGGATCTGGGTAGGGGAGATGATAGGATGTGGGGGTGGGGATGGTCTAGAGGTTGGAAATGGCTTGTGTGGAATAAGGCCAGGTGGGCAGAGGGGGCTAGGGTGGTATATGGGATCTCCATCCTGTTTTCTTTCTTCCTTTCTCTCTTCCTTTCTTTCTTTCTTTCTTTCTTTCTTTCTTTCTTTCTTTCTTTCTTCTTTCTCTTTCATTTTTATGTGCATTGGTGTTCTGCCTGCATGTCTGTGTGAAGCTATAAGATCTTGGAGTTACAGACAGTTGTCAGCTGCCATGTGGGTGCTGGGAATTGAACCCAGGTCCTCTGGAAGAACAATCAGTGCTCTTAACCACTGAGCCATCTCTCCGGCCCCTCTGTTTCCTGTTCTAAGCCAGGAGTGTGGGAATAGAAGAGTGGAGAGTTTGGATATGACATGGGAGGGTGCTATGGGATGGCAGATGGTAGGGAGGATACTGGCCCACTGTGGTGGTTTGAAAGAAAATGGCCCCCAAAGGGAGTGGCACTATTAGGAGGTGTGGCTTGTTGAAGTAGGAGTAGCCTTGTTGAAGGATGTGTCTCACTATGGGGGCAGGCTTTGAGGTCTCCTATGCTCAAGATACTGCCCAGTGTGACAGATCACTTCCTGTTGCCGGTGAGTCAAGATGTAAGAACTCTCAGCTCCTTCTCTGGCACCATGTCTGCCTGCATGCCACCATGCTTCCTGCTGTGATGATAATGGACTGAACCTCTGAACTGTAAGTGAGCCACCACAATGAAACGTTTTCTTTTATAAGAGTTGCCAGCTGTGCAGTGGTGGCATATGCCTTTAATCCCAGCACTTTGGAGGCAGAGGCAGGCGGATCTCTGTGAGTTTGAGGCCAGCCTGGTCTACAGAGCGAGACCCAGTACAGGCTCCAAAAGCTACACAGAGAAACCCTGTCTCGAAAAACAAAAACAAAAACAAACAAAAAAACCCAAACAAACAAACAGTTGCCCTGGTCATGTTATCTCTTCACAGCAACAGAAACCCTAACTAAGACACCCACCCTAGAGCGCCCCTAAAGGGAAGGCAGGAATGGCCAGACCAGGATGAAGAACTGATTGTAGGACTCAGGTTAAATCTGGTAGATTTTGGAAAATGCTTGGATGAAGAGGTCAGGGGTGCTCCAGGGCTAGACTCAGGAGGAGGATATGGGATGTGTGGTGGGTACGGAGTGGGGTGGAGGAGATGACACAAAGGGTCCTGTGGGTGGCTGCAGGGAGTGCAGGTCCTGGTGGAAGCCTAGATATTGGGTACCTCGTGAGAGGAAGTGATGGAGCTAGGCTGTGCCGAAGGCTAGAGGCCAGGCTGTGCCAGGGCACTGTGGGACCTGGGTTAGCTCCAGCAGGATGTAGAAAACAAGTGGTAGGCAGTGGGGGCACTCACCAGGCTAGACCCTAGATGAGGATGTGGAAAGTCTGGGCCTGGAGCGGGGTAGCAGAGAGGGAACAAAGGGTCCGGGAGAGGGGGGAGAGGGGGGGTGGCGTTTTAAAACTTTGCCGTCTTGATTTCTAATTTAGGGGGTTGAAACATTGCCTGCTTGAAGCTACTGGACTTCACCCAGAAGCATTGTGTCCTGATTAGGTTTTGAGGGAGTTGGGGGGGGGGGTTGTTTTGTTTTGTTAATTTGATGTAAGCTAGAATCATCTGGGAAGAGAGAACCTCAATTGAGAAGATGCCTGTAGCTAGAGTTTTCCTGCCTGGCAAACGGTCAGGACAAATCTCTCTCACCCGCCAGTCTCACAGCTGTTCAGACCCAACCAAGGAAACACACAGAGACTTATATTACTTATAAACTGTATGGCCGCGGCAGGCTTCTAGCTAGCTGTTCTTATATCTTAAATTAACCCATTTCTATTAATCTATAAGTTGCCATGTGTCTCGTGGCTTACTGGTATCTTAACATCTTCTCATGGCGGCAGCTGGCAGCGTCTCTCTGACTCAGTCTTCCACTTCCCAGAATTCTCTTCTCTGCTTGTCCCGCCTATACTTCTTGCCTGGCTACTGGCCAATCAGTGTTTTATTTATTAACCAATCAGAGCAACACATTTGATATACAGACCACCCCACAGCAGATGCCTCCATCAGATTGGCCTGCAGGTGAGACTATGGGGGCATTTTCTTGATCTATGATTGTTGTGAGATGGTCCAGCCCACTATGAGCAATGTCGCTCCTGACCAGATGGTCCTGAGAGTTATAAGAAAGCAATCAGAGTGAGCTGTGGGGAGACAGTCAGTAAGCAGCACCCCTCCATGGCCTCTGCATCAGCTCCTGCCTCCAGGTTCCTCCTGCCTTGAGTTCCTGCTCTGACTTCCCTTCATAATGAACATGGTCCATAAGCTGAAATAAATCTTTTCTTCCCCCAGTGGCTTTTGGTCCTGCTGCTCATCACAGCAGTAGAAACCTCATTAGGATGTTGTGGGATGTTGAGTGAGGGGCGGGCACCTGGGGTGCTGCTGAGCTCATTTTACGGGGCAGACCAAGAACTATCCATCCTGGAAAGAAGATCCATTTAGGTAGGAGAGCGAAGTGACAGAGAAGAGCCGTGACAGAGAGACAGCTCGAGATCTGTGGTGGGCGACAGAAAAGCTGCAGCTGCTGAGAGTGAAAGCTGCAGACTCATAAGCATCCCTAAGAGAAAGGGCAGTCACAGAGCCCAGGGCAGCTGACACTGGAAGGAAGTACAGACTGAGGAGGAACTTAGATGCACCAGCCACAGAGAGAAAAAAAGAACAAAAGTTATGCCATTAGAACAGAAAAACAGCTTCCATCAAGGGGCATGAGAGGCCAGAGATGAGAGTACACCTGGGCTCTGGGTAGGACTTTTTAATAGTATTACTAAATTTTTTTCATACAATGTATTTTGATCATGTTTTCCCCCTCTCAAATCCTCCCACCTCCTTGCCCAAATTTATTTTATTTCTCTTTCTTTCAATAAAATAAAACACAAAAATGAAAATCAAAACAAACCAAAAAATCCAGTAAGACAAAAAAATGCCCAAACAAAACAAGTGTCTTCCAGACACAACGGGACCAATCGTCATGGGCTCAGAGACTGTAGCAGCACACAGAAGGCCTGCACAGGGTCAAGCTGGGTGGGGTCCCAGTGCTCAGAGAGGGAAGGGGACACGGGCTCCCACCCCTAACGAGGAGACTATCTCTAATTTATACCCACTAGCAAAGGGAAAATCAGTTTGCTCCAATGGAGTCTCACTGGGTATATGAACCACACTGCAGGGCAGGTTCCATGCCCAGAAGTAGCTGGCCAACACAAAATGGAGAGGACTTTTTATAGTCTCCCTGGCCTTAGCAGTTTGTAACAGCTGTAATGCCCAGAAGCAAGGACTGGTCCTCCTAAAAGGAACGCATCCCTCTGACCCAGGTTGCCCAAATTCTGCTGATTCCCTGCTTCCGCGTGATCCCAAAATATCCATAATATTCATTTTAATAAACATCTGCCCTGTCCCAGGCAGGTACCTAGATCTCATTCATAGACCAATTAGTTCCAGTTCCGATCAGCATCTGTCCATGTGGAGGACGACTTCTTAATTCAGCTCAAATGAACCCATTTCTTGTTCAAGGGAAAGAGGGCAATGGACTTTCCTTTAATATCATCTATCATGTTCATCTTTATTCATCACATCAGATCCAGTGGGACAAGAAGGTCCCTCCCACAGCAGCGTGGGCTTGCCAGCGTGTCAGCCACTGAGCCATGGGCACAAAAACAGCATACTTCCGTTCTTACTTTTCTTGACCACTGGAAGCAAACGGTTATGAAGGGTAGACTCGGGAGCTGGGGTGCTGAGAGGTCTTCTCTGCCACTGTGCTGACCTTGGGGAGCTGTTCTGGGCTCTCTGGGGTCATGGCCATGACATTTGTGATGTCATCAAGAGTCTGGGCTGAAGGAATATTTTCCAGTTTGTAAGGAATCGCTTCCGTTTTGTAACAGGTGGTGCTAAACGGGATGGCACAAAACACGAGGTCTGAGGGCAGCAGGTGAAACTCATTAGCTGGCCTGGTGATCACGAACCTGTAAGGGAAGCCAGAGATAAATTCTGAGACCGCCATTTGGACAGTGTGGCTACAAGCCGTGCCCCAACAAAAGATGACATTGTTTCCCCTTTCCTTCATTGGCACACCGTAATAGGAGGGGTCCTAGAGGTTGACGTTCTTCATCTCTCTACAACAACACTCACTTTGGCATGGGATCTCAGCTCTCTGAGAGCAGTTGTTCCCATCATCTGAATGAGAGAGAAACAAGACTGTACTTGGGAGAGTCCATCTCTACTGGCTTATCTGACTCCAGGTTTATCTGCTTTCAGTATACATGCACTAATACTTTCCGTTAGCACAAGTGTGAGCGCTGAGGCAAACTGGGGTACAAGCTGGGAAGACTGGGAACACTTGCTCCCAGGTGCAATGCCCTGGGTTCCGCCCCTGGAACTGCAAACACACAAACAAG
Organism: Peromyscus nudipes; assembly: GCA_902168325.1. Classification (NCBI taxonomy): domain Eukaryota; kingdom Metazoa; phylum Chordata; class Mammalia; order Rodentia; family Cricetidae; genus Peromyscus; species Peromyscus nudipes. The sequence continues at coordinate 24,515 of CABHPH010152907.1, forward strand.
TGCAGCACTTGACTGGGGAAAAGCTCCTTTGACCAGAGAAACCAAACAATACGGTTTGCTTGCTACACCATGCCGGTGTCCCAGATATTTCCTTATAGATTTATATCTATCTTAACCTGATGTGTATGCCACCAAATTTTATACAGAATACAGCCTGACCAAAGAATAAATGCATTTAAAAACCCAAATTTCTTTTCAGAAGAAATCTGAAAGAACACCCACAGCCTGGGCCTCCATGAGAAGGCTTTTCAGGAGAGCCAGACACCGCAACAAGATGTCAAGTTCGGAGTCAACCTCAGCAGGCGCGAGTTAGTACCCAGGACTCATGACCAACATGTAGGCAGGCTGACCTTGTGTGACTTTCATCTGCCCTTCACTGCTCTCCCCAAAGGTCCCCCCTTCCTTAAGTATGCAGACTCGACCTCCCTCCAGCGGATAATCTACTCATCATTTCCCATCTCGACCTCCCTCCAGCGGATAATCTACTCATCATTTCCCATCTCGACCTCCCTTCCAGCCGATAATCTACTCATCATTTCCCATCTCCTTCCCTGAGGACCTCTCAAACATAAGCTGCGCATTCTTCCGAAAACCATAGTCTACCAATTTCCAGACCGGTGGGGGTAGGATTCAGGGCTGAGGGAGTGTAGGGCTGGGGAACATATTTTACATAGAAATCATTTCTACTTTCTGCTGAATCCAGAGCATTGCTCCTCCCCACCACCCTAAAGGGGAGTGTTAAAGCCACTTACCCCTCTAATCCTTCAGTGCCATCTACAGAACCCATGTTTATTTGGGTCTTCGGCACGTGGGCAGCATTCTCTTCCTAAGTCTAGCTCCAGCAACACCGTTCATTCCCACAGTGTCTGTGTGGTCTACAATTGTCACCCACGCTCACTGCTCTGACATCTGCTACCCAAAGAGTCTCCATCTCCAGACCACTTTCCTGGTACATTCTGACTGTTACCGCTTCCTGACTATGTCCCATGTCAGACATCTTTAGCTTCAGTGAATGAGTCTCCACCCACAGCCTCCCACCATCCTTCCTTTCCCACTCCCTTACTCTGAGTACATCCCCTCTCTACTTCATCAGGATTCCCAGTCCTCATCCTTTGACTCTACAATCTGCCGTTGTTCCCCGTATCTATGACAACCCTGATTTCACATCAACCAGCAATCAATCTGAATTTCTCAATCTTCTCAAATCTGTGTCCTTTCCTCCATCTCCTCTGTCTGCATGAAGAAATCTTCATGTTAAGACCCCCACAGACAACCACCCTTCCCTTATGTTGTTCTTGTATCTCTTCCCTGTTTCTATAATGTTCTTCCTTCTCTTACGTCTTCCTCTCCTCTCCCTTTCTCCTTCTCACTTGAGCCCACTCTTTTGAGTAACTTTACTTATCCTCTGCCTGGAATGGTTCCACCAACCTATTTCTACTCTTTCATTTTTCCATTTCTCCCTGGCTGTCATTCTGGTGACAGACAGTCCTGGCTGGAACTGCTGTTCTTAACTGCGTGCGTCTACCTTTCTTTTACCTTTTCCCTCTTTGATCCAGACAGGTATTTTCTCTTTCCCACAGCTAGCAGAATAATTTCCTTCGAATAAAACTGGAGTCTGAACATAGTACACTGACGATTTAATAATACAAACCACCATGACCAGAAGGAAGCATTCATTAAACATTTCCCAATGAATCCAGCAGGAAGCGAGGGCATCTCTCTGATGTAGACAGTGGCTTCATGGATGGAGTAGGTCATAGAAGAACTCTTATTTAGAGCCTATATTTTAGTTTTCAATAGGGACAGAATCTCTGTTCTCCTTACGAGGTTCACATGCTTCCTGTTGTTTAGACCCAGTCTTCCATATTCTTACGTCATTATCTAGCCCCCTGCATCCTGGTACGCAAAGGCTGGTATGGACTTGGCTTTCACTGAGACAAAGTAGCCTTGGTTCCCATGCTTAAAAGATGGCTAGTACTTTTCCAGTCAGCATACTCCCCTTCTGTTTTCTAGGTTGTGTTCGTCTTCATCCATCACACGGTATAAGCCAACACATAGGATCCCATAATTATCTAATGAGCCACAGAACAGCTGTCCAAAGGTTTTTCTTGGCTGGGAAGAGAACAGAACAACAGGAGTTTGCTGAACACCTTAATCGAGCCATTTCAAGAAGTTATTTGAGTTTGGTTCACCTGCTCTCTGCTGCAGACATCTAGAAGACCTAACAGCCATTCATCTGCCTGTGGTAGCAGTGTGAAGTGGGCAGTCACATAAGTTTGGGGTTAGTTATCCCTTTATCACTCTGGCTTTCCCAGGAGCCTCTGGTGGGTGTAGTGTGGCACATGCTCTTGAATGTTCTTTTCCTGTTGCTATCTTTGGCCACAATTAAGAATTAATCATAAGCAACAGGTTCAAAAACTCAGTTTTAGGGTAAACTTCTGGGAGTCTCAATCATTCCTGCTCTAAAGCTCTGGTCAGCGAGGTCATAGTTCAAAGGCAGGGGCAGATAGGTTGGATGCACCTGGAAGGGCAAGGCAAAGTACTGCTCAGCTCTGTGCTTCCTCTGGGCCTATCCCTCACCATGTAAGTGCAGGTGAGAATAAATGCAGATGGTATTTGCACCTGGAATTCGCAGGCACAGGCAGGCCATGCTCATTTGGGCAGTATATGTTGGGACATGTGCAGTGTGTGCAGAGGTCTAAAGAGCATGCTCCTTGGAAGGGGCCCCACTGATATCCACTGAATCTACAAAAGATGTCTCCGTGTCCATGTGCGTTCTGATGATAACACTGGACAGGTGGATGCAGCGTCACTCAAAACTAAAACAAAAAGCATAACACTGAGAAGTAGACCGCTTGTGATCAGGCTGCACTCTGGTTCCTGAATGAAGAACCCCACCCCACCCCACCCCCCACCCAGCACCAATGTTGCCCATGGTGTTATCTTGTTATAGTCTATACTGTGGGCTAAGACAGTGTCAGCATAGTCTATGAACCAGTGACATTCTTAGACTCAGCCACAGAGTTCTGCCTGACCACAGCTAGCCTCACCAGAAGTCTTTAGCATTTCGGGTATTGAGGCAATAATCAGAACCTGGACCACACTCCTTAGCTGGACCCCTACTGTGACATGGTTGAAACTGTGGTGGCCTCAGTAAGCCTCAGTGTCTTGATCTGTTAAATGAAATTAGTTATTAACTCAGGTCATCCCTGGACAGATTAAACACATAAGACGGAGGCAGATACAGAGGAGATCTAGGGCTTCTGGGAAGGCTGAGGTCAAGGGGGCTGAGGTCTCCATAGGACGACAGCCTTGCTGCTGCATCATCTCATGACAAGGTCAATGGGCAAGAGAGGCCACATGTAAGAGAGAAGGGAGGAGCCAAGCCCATCCTTCTACTGATCCCCCACTTCTGCTAGTGACAACTAGTCCATCACACCCCATCAGTCTTTTAATGGCTCATCCTTCAACACTGTTGCATTAGGGACTGAGTTTCTAATACAGGATCTATAGGGGACACATTCGGACAAAGTGTTGGGCCTCTCTGATGGTGCGTGCAGATTTAGCTGGAGAATGGAGAGAATTTCTTTCTCTACCTCTTGTGATTGTTGCAAAGAATAAATACAACTGATGAAAATGTACTGTGTATAGACACTGTAGCTATAACGCTGTATGGTATTCAATGTTTACTAATTATTATTTCTGTGCTAAGTGACTTATGAATTCAAGCAGTCTAGACCATCAGAGAGTTAAGGAAGTAGGAAATACAGTAGACTCACCTTAATGTCTGAGAGAATGGTTTTGTCTAAAGAGAGAAGCCCCAGCTTACACCGTGCCCTCCCAGAGAGGATTGTGGCACAGCCTTCATGGAAACCATAGTGCTTCTCCTTAACCAAACACTGTTCCATCTGAGAGCTGATACCTCCTGTCACTAGCATCTGAAGTAATTCCAGGACATGATAGTTGTAGAAGGCCTGAAAAGCAAAAGCAAGCCAGGTGTGAAATCAGAATGGCCAGCTCATGAATGGTGGAGGTGTTGGGACATGGAGATTTAGTAGGTATCACCATTTGATGGGCCTCATGGTGCAGGACACGGCTTTTCATTGTCACTGTGGAAATCGAGGGCAAGTTGGCAGTTTGGGTAGAGAGCTGGGCTGGTCAAAGCAAGGAGAAAAAACCAGTGAGGCGGGTCTAGTTCCTACAGCGCAGACGCTGAAAAGTGAATTCCGGTGCTGATATCCATAAGTGAGCAGAGTAGTGTGTCAAGTCACAGTCCTCAAGGATCTTCAATGTACGTTTTAAAATGTATATATATTAATGAGATCGATTTTCCCTTGAGGTCACACTGACATTTCTGTCATCTATTCTTGAGTTTTGTAAGAGTTGCCTTGGTCTTGGGGGGGGGGGCGTCTCATTATGGGGATGTGAATTTACTTACATTCCTTTGAATAATGGCCTGTTTAAAGCCATGCAGTGATGTCACACAGAAACACATGGGGTTCCCACAGTTCTTTTCACCACAGTAGCAGTGATAGGTGTCAGATAAATAAGCAGAGTTTTGGAATCTTTGGTGTCTTAGTCGCTGTTCTGCTGCTGTGACGAGACCCCATGACCAAGGCAACTCTTACAAAAGAAAGCATTCAGTTGGGGCTGGCTTACAGTTTCAGAGGTTAACTCATTATCATCATGGTGGGGAGGATGGTGATACACAGGCAGACATGGTGCTAGAGAAGGTGCTCAGAGTACTACATCCTGAACCATAGGCAGAGAGAGAGAGAGACTCTGGGCTTGGCAGGGGCTTTTGAAACCTCAAAACCCACCCCCAGTGACACACTTCCTCCAACAAGGCTAAACCTATGAATCCTTTGAATCCTTTCAAATAGTGCCACTCCCTGGTGACTAAACATTCCAACATTTGGGATTATGAGAGCCATTTTTAGTCACAGCAGACATTTGGCATCCAGATGAAACCAAAAGAGGTTTCTATGGCGACAAGTTCTCACACAGAAACAAGCTGGAGTCTAGACAATCTGAAGTGTCTCCATAAACTCCCTCTCCAGAATCATGGCCACAACCTTTCTTATATAGTAGGTTTTCTCAAGCTGACAGAACATATATTTTCCTAAGAGTTTTATGTATTATTTACTTTTCAAGTTGACATAACAAAGGAATGGATTCCGTGATGGCATCTGAGTATATATGTCTTTATATTTTCTTCCCAGTCCTCCCCATGCTCCTCTGCCATCCAGCTGGTTCCATTTACTCCCCCAGTTAGTCCTTACTTTCCTATTACATATATTCTATTGCCTTGTATATTCCCACCTCCCTTAATATCACACTCCCCTCTCATGACCCCCTCGTTTCATGACCTACACACACACACACACACACACACACCACAAATATGCACATGTACACATACAAATACACACAGAGAGATATTACACACATATATGTATATAAAACTTTAGATTCTGCACACAAAAGAAACATGGAGCTTGTCTTTCTGCATTTGCCTTATCCTATTTAACATAATGATTTGTGGGTGCATACCTTGTCCTGTGAATGTCATGGCTTCATTTTTTCTATAGCTGCAAACAATTCTATTGTGCTTATGTGCCACATTTTATTCATTATTCATATGTCAATGGATAGCTGGCTGGTTATATTTCTCAACTGTTGTGAACAGTGCAGCTATAAATATCAATGTATAAGTACTTCTGCAGTATGATGGCTTGGAGCCCTTTGGATATATGCCTAGAAGTTAGTTGGATCACATAATAGTTCTATTTTAATTTTTGTTTTACTTAAAAATACGAATTTTAGAAGAGGGTCAATTTTTAAAAAAATATTTACCACTTTTTTTCTTAAAAATTGATTATAAAAAAAATGCCAATTCTAACTGTATATAAGTTCCTTAAGATGTATAGTCTTTGGGTCTGGAAATGGTGTGTGATGTTTTTATTTGCAAGTTTTTTAAATAAGAAAGTTCATTAAATTTTTTCTGTGTGTACATGTGTGTAAAAAATGCATGCCTACGTGGGTGCTGGTGCATGCTCCTGTGTGGGAATGTGGAGGCTAAAGGGAGGAACTGGGTGTGTGCCTCCTGTCACTCTGGGCTTTCCTACTCTAAAGGCAGGATCTCTCACCGCCCCTGGAGCTTACATTACTTTGGGTAGGCTGGCAGCCAGCAAAACCTAGCGACTCTGTCTCCATCACCACCAGGCGTCTGCGGGTCCACACTCAGCCTGTTCTGTAGATCCATCACCACCAGGCATGCACGGGTCCACACTCAGCCTGTTCTGTAGATGCTGAAATCTAAACTCTGGGCCCCATACTTGCACAAGTACTCAGAACCATCAAGTCATTGCCCAGCCAGAGTTTTAGATTTGGGGGGAGTCTGCACCCTGATTTCCAGGGTGTCTGCAAAAGTGTACTTTCCTACCAGCTGTGGGTAGGGTCCATCATTCCCTGCATCCTGGCCAGCCTTTGCCTCATTTGTTAGGATGGCCATCTGCCTGGGTTGAGAGAAGCCCAAAGCAGTTGAATCTTCATTTCCTGATGGATGAGGATTTTAGAATTGTTGGTGATGCTCTCCACTGTACTTTCCATTTGATTTTTTTTTTCACTTCCCACACTTTGGTTTTTCTTCAAAAATGTCACTTTTCTTACTACACTTGCTTTCACCTGGCTGACTTTGTTCATCTTTCTGACTCTCTTGTCCAGCCCGCTGGCTCCGTTCTCACTTCTGCTTCCCCGTCAAGCGCCTGGGGTTGGACCCATCTGCTGCTTGTGTCCTCCTTCCGGTCACTGACCTGGTTCTCACCTGCGATTTTACCTATTTGAATGTTTGAGCAGTTGATGAATTCTGATGTTTCAGAGGCTCCATGCTGCCTTGCCCTCCTGTGTCGAGTGGCCGCTTGCATATCTTTTGGTTCCGATGCCTTTCTTGTTTGTGTGGATCTTCTCACTGAACAGCCTACCCTGGAAAGCTCAGCTTCAGCACGGGGCAGCAAGAAGGAAACAGCTCTGTAGCACTACGTCAGCTCCCACAAAACAGAGACACACACTTGGATCATTTATGGCGCGCTAGTATATGACCACAACCGAAAATAGCAAAGCTGCTGTAGAATGTGGTATGAAGTTAAAAAGCATCTAGGGCAAGCGTAGAAATAGTAAATGAAGCAGAAGAAAAGCCACTTTAAAAACACAGAAGGAGAAAGAAGAAGGACAGTGGAGAAGAATGGCAAGAAGGAGAAAAAAAGGAAAGAACTCGAGATTGGGGAAAAATAGAAAGCTAAATAAAAAGGAAAAAAAAGATTTTTCAGTAGTGAAAAAGTTTCAGAAACAAAACTAGACAAATAGAAGAAGGAGATAAAAAAGAGAAACAGAGTATTTTAAAAGACAAAGATGTCAAGATACTTTTAAATGTAGACAGGAAAGCAGGGCTGTGGTGGTGCACACCTGTAATCCCAGCACTCAGGAGGCAAAGGCAGGTGGATCTCTGTGAGTTCGAGGCCAGTCTGGTCTATAGAGTTCCAGGACAGCCAGGACTGTTTCACAGAGAAACCCTGTCTTGAAACAAACCAGAAAAAAAAAAAAAAAAAAGTAGAAAGGAGGTGAATAAACATGGAGGTCACGGAATACAAAAGGAAACTCAGGAAAAGAATAAATGTCCCCCAAACAGAAACATGCATAAATAAAATTAGATGAATACATAAAGCAAAATACAAATAACTGAAAACAGTGCTGTAAAAATCGTGTTAACCATGTGAGAAAACAAAGGACTCGTGTGAGGGATTTACTTTGTGGGTCCTTGAACACTGGAGACTCCCATGCATGGGGAGGTCAGTGAACGTGTGGCCTCCTTCTCTTCGGGTCTGTGCTCTGGCTGGGTCTGTGTTGCTTACATATCTACTGTCCATCTCCTCTGTCTTCCAGTGACTGGTTTCCTCCTTTGCTTATCAGCGGCCTCTGCTGGCTGCACTCTGCTTTGCATTCTGTGTGCTGGGCAGTTTCTCACTTCCCTGACCCAGATTTTATCATCTGGGCAAGCTGCTTTAGCTGGCGATGTCTCCTAAGTGTGTTGGGGACACAGGAGGCAACTGACAGCCACTGGTAATGATACAGGCAGAGGAACTGCCTCTGTACTTTCAAGGGCTCTTTCTGGAGGGACAGTACTGTATCATGTATGCTCTTGGAGCTTCAGAGTTCTTGGGCTCTACAGCAGTGGACAAGCACATGGCTTCAGAATTTGATCCACCTGCTGACATCATGCTGATAACTATGAAAAGTCCAGAGTAATTCTCAGTTGGTGAGATCTGTTTCCAGCCCTAACTGTAGTTCTACTTTCCTAGTGTAATACTTTATAGCCAAGAGAGGACTCAGCATTAGCCAAGAGGCTACAGAAAGAAAATGAAGATATAATTACTAAAACAAAAACTACACCTAAGAACACTGTGGTAGCCCACAAAAGCTTCCTAGTGAGATCTCAGCTTGCTTTACACAGCAGGGCTGGATTAGGGGATGGCTTGACCACAAGCATGGTCACCAGGTGTCTGGGATGGTCTGCCCTTGGCTGTGCTGGGGGGGAGGTCTTTTGTTCCACCCCTTGACATTCCTTTAAAATCCCTTTAGTAGAGACAGAAGGGGCCGGTGAGTTTTGACCCAGGCCCTCCCAAGGCTATCCTATGTTTCTGCCTCTCTCCCTCTACATTTCTATCTACATATTCCTCGTTTCTCCCTACTCAAGAGTACCCTGGGGATAAAAAGAGGGAGCAGGTCTCCCTCAGAACACTAACAGCCCCAAACCAACAAAATGACAGAAACCAATATAAACATTTTTCAATATTAATGGCCTCAATCCCCAGTCAAAAGACATGGGTTAGTTGAATGAATTAAGAAAAAAAAATCCATCATTTTGTTGTCTACAGGAACCTCATCTTATCTTCATGAATAGGCATCACCTTAGAGTGGAAAGATGGAAAAAAAGTTTTCCAAGAACGGGACCAGAAAATGAGCAAGCATCATTATCCCCACATCTGACAAAATAGAATTCAAATCAAAACCAATCCGAAGAAATAAAGGACACTTTATCCCAATCAAGGGACAAAATCAATGAAGGCATTATAATCCTAAACATATATGCACCAAACTCTGGCATACCCAATTTCATAAAAAGTGTACTACTGGATTTCAAGACACAAATTAATCCCAACTCAGAAGTAGTCAATACCCTAGTAGCAGTAGATTTCAGTACCCCACATTCTCCCATAGATAAGTCATCTGGACAACAAATAAAAGGAAACATCAGAATTCAATTATACAATTATCAAATGGGCCTAACAGTTACACAGTATTCTACTAAAACACCAAAGAATATACAATCTGCTCAGTACTCCATGGAAGCTTCTCTAAAATAGACCACATACTGGGACACACACAAAAAATCTCAATAAATACATAAAGACTGAAATAATTCCATGTATCCTATGTGACCACAATACAATAAATGTTAGTATCAACAGCAAACAAATCTCTAGTAACTACACAAACTCATAGAGATTAAACAATTCATTACTGAAGACTGGATCAAAGAAGAAACTAAGAAATTAAAAATTCTTGGTAAATGAAAACAATACAACAATACCTCTGGAACACATTAAAAGTAGTTCTAAGAGTGAAATTTATAATTCTAAGTACATGTCTGAGTTAGGGTTTTTATTGCTGTGAAGAGACACCATGGCCACAGCAACTCATAAGGAAAACATTTGAGGGGGCTCACTTACACTTTTAGAGGGTCAGTCAATTATCATCATGGTGGGGAGCATGGCACACAGACGTGGTACTGGAGGAATAGCTGAGAGTCCTACATCTTGCAGGAAACAGGAAGTCAACTGAGACATTGAGTGGTATCCTGAGCAAAGGAAACCTCAAAGCCCACCCCCACAGTGACACACTTCTTCCAACAAGGCCATGCCCACCCCAACAAGGCCACACTTCCTAATAGTGCCACCCCCTATGAGATTATGGGGGCCAATTACATTCAAACTACCATAGTACAATTAAAAATAAAAATGAGTACAAATAAATCATTTGATGATGCAACTCAAGAATATGGGAAAACAAGAACAAAACCCAAATCCAATAGATGGGAGAAAATAATAAAAACAAGAGCAGCTATTAATGAAACAGAAATAAACAATACAAAGAATCAATTAATCCAAAAGCTACGGTCTTTTGTTGGTTTGTTTGTTCCCCAAGACAGGGTTTCTCTGTGTAGTTTTGGTGCCTGTCCTGGATCTCACTCTGCAGACCAGGCTGGCCTCGAACTCACAAAGATCCGCCTGGCTCTGCCTCCCGAGTGCTGGGATTAAAAGTATGTGCCAGCAGCGCCCGGCTGCAAAAGCTCCCTTTTAGAAGGTAAACAAAATTGACAGAACATGAGCCCGAAGAAAGAAAGAGGAGAAGAAGTAGTTAAACGACTGAAACCGTAAGAAGATCAAAATAGGAATAAAAAGCCTTCCGACTGAGGAAGCCCAGGACCGGATGGATTCACAGGAGGATTCTACCAGACCTTCAAAGGAGAGCTACAACTAGTACTTCTTAAATTATTAAAAAGAAGAGAAGAGGAAGAAAGCACCCCGAAATCCCTTTTATGAAGACGGTATCACTCTGACACCCTAATACCAAAACAGGTACAGACACATCAAAAAAGGAAAAATACAGGCCAATATCCCTGATGAACACAGATACAAAAATTCTCAATAAAATACTTTAAAAGACTGAATACAGGCATAGAAAGATCATCCACCACAACTGAACCGGCTTTGTCCCAGAGATGCAGGAATGAATGGGGTCAACACACCCAAGTCAATCAATATAATAAATCATATAAATGGCCCTAAAGACAAAAATCACATGATAATTTCAATCAATGCAGAAAATTCAACATGCCTTCATGACAAAAAGCGTCCTGGGGAATGGGATTGGAGGAAACTTACCTAAACTTAGTCAAGGATATATATATATATATATATGACAAGCACACAGGCAACATTATCCTGAATGGAGGAAAAACAAAGCAATACCATTATAATCAAGAGCAAGACGGGACTGTCCAGTATCCAGACTCCTTTCCAGTATAATGCCTGGACCACAAGCTAGAGTAATAAGATAAAAAAAAAAAAAAGGAAAATAAAGGGACACAAATGGAGAATACAGTCAAATTATCCCTATTTGCAGATAACAGGATAGTATACAAAAGGTATTCCAAAAATTCCACCCCGGGGCTGGAGAGATGGCTCAGCAGTTAAGAACAATGGCTGTTCTTGCAGAGGACCCGGGTTCAATCGCCAGCATCCACATGGTGGCTCACACCCATCTGTTACTCCAGTCCCAAGGGATCCAACACCCTCTTGTGCCTTCTGAGGGACTGCACTTACACACACACACACACACACACACACACACACACACACACACACACACTAAAAAATAAACAAAATTCTAAAAAAGATTTAATAGCTGGAAGAGAAGGCACCAGGTGGGTGTTTAGTGGTTCGAGATCCAAACTCACCTCCTTAGCATAAAGATGTCTTCTGCATTGATACTCCATTACTGCTCATGCCCTCATCCATTTAACCAAGACACAGTCCTAAGTTAAACATGCAGTACTAAGGGATCTTAGGGGTTAGTTGATGGCCAGTGTTGCTTTTGACCTCATGTGCTGAACACTTCTATGGGACACACTTTTGTGGCCTTGTCTCTTTCCCATAGACTTCACCATGGGCTTTAGAATATTTATTCTTAGGTTTTGTTTTTTTTTAATAAATTGGAACCCCCTTCCCCCAAGCCCCATATTTTCCTCTCCCCCGGTCCTTGCCCTTGTGATCCATGTTCAAGTTGGTCTCTGCTGTATCCTGTACAGTGCCCAGCACAGCGTAGGTGTTCGCTATTTCAGAATGGATTCTACTTCAGGGAATCCTGTGATGGATGCCAAGGGTCTACTTACGGCTAAAGAACTTCTGAACCATCACCGGGCACTTCAAATGGACCCCAAGAGAGGAGCAATGCAGAGAGAGAGATTTGGCTTAGCTCTGAGCAAACCTCATGCTCCTACCCAAGGCCAAGCCTTTCCCCTTGGAAGTCCTGGGTCCCCTTATGGTGATTTCTACATGAACTCTTGTGGTGACCTACTGAGCTCTAACACTTGGTCTGCCCAGATGAATTCCAAGATCCATGTTTGGTACCCATCCTCCCAGCCATCTAGGACCTGCGAGTCAAGACTGCAAGATTGTAATCTGGAAAATTTGAAAAGACGAAATAATGCCTGTGAAGTTGCCTTTTTGAAAATTAATAAGAGGTTAGAGCCAGGTGGCGGTGGTGCATGCCTTTAATCCCAGTACTTGGGAGGCAGAGGCAGGCAGATCTCTGTGAGTTCAAGGCCAGCCTGGGCTACAGAGTGAGATCCAGGACAGGCACTAAAACTACACGGAGAAACCCTGTCTCGAAAAAGCAAAAAGTTAGAACTGTGAGCCTTTCCGTGAGGGGCTTGCTCAAGGGGATTCTGACTCAGCTGCACCTACCGTGGCCAGAAGAGAATCCAAGAAGTTGCCTGAGAAGACAGTGCCCGTGGAGAAGGAAGTGCTGAGATGCAGGCTAGTCCCTTTGAACGCCTCGTCCAGTCCTCCGATCTGCTCAATGAAGTGGATGTTGGAGGGATTCTCTGTAAGACAAGATGAAAAGGCAAGACCAGCACACACGGGAGAATGGGAGATGGCTGCCTGCAGTCCTCAGCTTAGTCCTCTCTGGCCCAGAGGAGCTCTATGGCAGGGCTGCCCCAGCAGCTTTCCTTTGTGTCGCTCTGTGGGAGCCCAATCAGTAAAGTGCTTGCCGAGCTTGCTGGAAGAGCCATTTGAGCCTAGAATTTATGTTTAAAAAAGGAGGGGGAGCACCATGGGGCTGGAGAGATGGCTCAGCAGTTAATAACACTGGCTGTTCTTCCAAAGGACCTGGGTTCACGTTCCAGCACCCACATGGCGGCTCACAATTGTCTGGAATTCCAGTTCCAGGGGATCCCACACTCTCTTTTGGCCTCTGTGAACACCAGGCATGCGTGTGATACAGACATGCAGGCAAAACACCCATACACATAAATTAAAATAGTAACAACTAAAACAAGGAGGAGCTGGGCCTGGTGATTCATGCTTATGTCCCAGTCCTGGGGAGATAGAGGCAGATGGGCCCCTGGGGCTCTCTGGCCAGCCATACTAGCTCATTTGGTGAGCTCCAGGCCAATGAAAGACTCTGTCTCAAAAAACAAAGTGGGGTCTAGAGAGATGGCCCAGTGGGTAAAGACGCCTGCTGCCAACCTTGATGACCCGAGTTTGATCCCTAGTACCCATGTGGTGAAAGGAGAGAACCACCTGCTCCATGGTGTCCTCTAACCTATCCATACCACACCATAAGACTTTGTCTGAATTCTGCTGGGTCATTCAAACCAGAGGCCTCCAAATTCCTCCCCACTCTCCCACAGTTGCATATGCTATACCAAAGCCAGACCGAGGCTCCTATTTTAGCCTGACCCTTTCCAGCAAAGAAGAGCAAAGACTGAGGGTCCGGCAGGTGACTTGTTAGTTAATGTGGCAGTGGGTGTCTGTCTCCAGAAGGTCTTTGGCTGAACAAAGCCTGTGGTCCCTGCCGAGTGGTAGAACATACCTCATCACCTCCCCACCCCTTGAATTTACCATTCCTTCTACTTATATACTTAATTGTTATATCCTGGGAGTCAGAGACGGTTAAAGAGAAGAAACAAGATCTGCATTAAGTTTGCGGCCATCTAAGCAAGTAGACTGACAGGTGCTGGTTCAGTTGCTTGGAACAGACTTCAGTGGACGATGTCTCCATTTGGGTAGAAGCCCAGTGGGCATCCAGATAGCACCAAAAGGTTTCTAGGCCCCATTCTGGTTCCCTGGTCCTCTGACTGTGGATTCTAGAAAGAACTTGAGGCGCCATAAAAATCTCTCCCTTGAATATTCCGCTTCTAAGGCAACTTACTCAGTTCAGTGAGAATGGGGATCTGCTGGTGCCTTCTTTTCCCTTCATGTTTACTAAAGGTGGGCACAGCCTTGGCTTCTGCAGACAACCAAGAGAGGATAAGGACAAATAAACAGCTCGCAAACCTCGGTTGGATATACAGTAACACTACGTAACCTGGTGCTTTAGCTCAGCAAAGTTACTTTCTGGTCCAAGGCCCAAATTCTCTCTGTATTTAGAAAAAAGTTGACTATAATTGTCCCTTGATAGCTCCAGGGAGTGGAGTCCCTGTAAGTACCAATCCTTGGAAACTCAAGCCTTTTCCTGGAAAATGCCAATTATTTGCATATCTCTGGTGCACATTCTCTCAAACACCTTACCTTACTTCAGATGGCCACTAATCCCTACTACAATGTAAATGGCTATAATAAAGTTTACACAATAGCGATGTAAGGTCTGTAAATGTTTAGATGTTTAATATAGATGCATTTTCCCTGGAATACCTTCTGTCTGTGGTTGGGGATAAATCCACAGATGCAGAACCCACAGTTCAGAGGGTCAACTGTATTCAGTCTCTACTCTTTTTGAAAGGGATGGTACATGGCGTGTGTGTGTGTGTGTGTGTGTGTGTGTGTGTGTGTGTGTGTTTCTCCGACTAGTAAGGTATTAGTGTTTGAGTAATATCTCAGCCACATCAATATACTTATATTACTTCTAGGAAGCTACTACTGAGTTGACACTGTCACTTCAGGAGTGCTTCTGGAGACTCCACAATGGGCTTCTGGCCCCTAATACTATCTGCTACTTCAAGATCCTCTGGAGGATACTGCTGTGTCTCCTTTCTGCTC
>CABHPH010152909.1:0-17298 GCA_902168325.1 Peromyscus nudipes
CTGTTTCCCTAAAAGGACATGATGTTAAACTGCCTCCTAAATATTTACGTTTATACCTGAGACTTGTGTCACTTGTGTGTTCCTTTTTACAGAGGGTGACAGTGAAGACAGACTATCTGGTCAAAGTGCTGTGACTTAGTGACTGATGAATGTTCCTAATGGGACATCTGCATCACTGTCCCTCAAGGCCCAAGGAACATGACAAATGATGGGACAGAAGGGATTTAAAAGGTGGAGGATGAGCCAGTGTCATGAAATGCTGCCATCTGGATATGATATTGCCATTGCAACCACACACACACACACACACACACACACACACACACACACACAGCAGCTATGGACACCTGCATTAGACTATGCCCTTTAACTTGTCATCATGGATGGAGGAGGTCTCCGTGCTCTATCCCTTTCCAAGGAGCTAATGACTGGTATTGGTTGCTGAAGGTGGGAATATCATTTTCTCTAATGGTGAGGCCAATAGGGGAATAGGCAGATGAAGGGGTTCACAGGCAAAGGAAGGGGACACCAGCAGACAGTGGCATGAACATAATCATAACACTGCACACGTCTGAAACTGTCAGGCGGACACTGGCCAACCCCTACTCTGTATTTTACGGGCGGTGAGACCTGCTGGTGTGAATTCGAACACAGCTCAAAACACAGCTCCACCTCTGGGGTCTATGAGGTGTCATCAGCTCAGCCTGAAGGGTTCAGCTACGGTTTACAGGGTTAATAGGACAGATTTCCTGGAAGCTAAATCTGTGCTCCCCAGGAGTAGCTGAAGCTGCTACCTTTCACTACGCTTATCAGTTCCCAGTGTCCAGCTCTCCTTTCTCTATCACAGGGAGCCTGGTGTTCCAGTCCTCATGCAGGTGGGTATGGGCATGTGACTCAGGGTTAATATAATGGAAATGGAAATGATGGGCTCAACTGCCAAAACAAAGGAGCTCACGAACCCCCATCCCTATTTCTTACATAGAATATAGACTCAGCAGTAGCTGCCTTCCCTTTGACAAGCTAGGGATACATATTAGCAAAGTGGTACATCAAGACACAAGCAAGAGAAGCCTTAGATGTCACATGATCATGTCTAGAGTATTATAAGGGAGGAAAAAGTAATGGCCTTTAGTTTATATCACAACTATGTGGGGTGGGGTGAGGTGGAGAGACCATTTGAGATCATTTGAACTTAACCTAAGTGACACGGACAATGTTTCTCACAAAGAAGAATGGGGTGCATTTAGTTTTAAGGGGGAAAGGGGACCCACAGGGCAGATTCATGGCAAACTTTTTTCAATGATTTTTGGCTTTAAAAGAAATATTCTATTGAAACCATCAAGGATGTAGACTTGATTGTGAACTTCACATGCTTTTACTAAATCTATCTATCTATCTATCTATCTATCTATCTATCTATCTATCTATCTATCTATCATCTATCTATCTATCTGTGTATCTACGTATGTATGTATGTATGTATGTATGTATGTATGTATGATCTATCTATCTATCTGTCTATCATGTGTGTATCTACGTATGTATGTGTGTATGTATGTACCTACCTACCTACCTACCTATTTATGTACATGGGGGGGTGTATGTATGTCACTGCACATGTGGGGGGAGTCAGAGGACAACTTTCAAATATCCATTTTCTCTTTCCACCATGTGGGTTCCATGGACTGAGCCTAAGTCATGAAGCTTGGTAGCCAGTGCCTTTACCCACTGAGCCATCTGATCAGCTCTACAAGCTTCTACGAGTTAAAATATAAGATAGTGTATGAAACTTGGTCCTTCAAGTTGAATGCTTTTAGCTCTGCTCTCAGACTTGCGAAATATGCAGAGTATCTTTTCCATAATGAGGGGGGCACCAATGGACAGAAGCCTGAGAATATTAGTTGAAGAATACTTGACAAAAAGTCCAAGGCTTAAACCCATCTTATTGATAAAATAGAGCCGTAAATGAAAACGTCTCATCAATATTCTCTTTATCTTCCCGCACTCACACTTTTGAGCTATGTGAGGATAAAGATGACTTGGGTGCAATTTTGGAAGGCAATGCATTGCTAGGAGTCATACCCTCTAGCAATGACATCAAATTGGAGGTCATATAAGAGAAGGCTGCTTGTGACCCAAGCATGTACTGTAAAGTCCTCCTGTGGACGAGTCCCACCAATTACACAGACCTTCCGAACAGCTTTCTCGTGCTTTCTTGTGGCTTGAAGGTTTGTCTCTCTGAGCTTGTGTTGAAATTCAATTGCTGTTAAGGCAGTAGTCACACTTTAAGAGGGTTTCTGTCATAGGGTTCCCTCATAAATGAACTGACACCATGGTGTCTGAAGTGAGTCTGTCGGGATTTGTATGAGCTCTCATTTCTCTCCCTTCTGTTTGCTCTTCTCTCACAACCCCCTGCTCCAGCATGTCACAGCAAAGAGGTCCCTGCCGGGCACCAGTGTCCTGATACTGGACTTCACACTCTACACTGTGAGCCAAGCAATTTCTGCTCATTATAAATTTATAAAGTCCCCAGATTCTGGTATTTTCTTATAATTGCACAAAATGAAATGAGACACATTCAGGCATGACTAGAAAAAATATGAATATCACAGTAACAAATACATAGAAAAATGAAATGTTGGGGAAACATACAAAAGCAGAGATGGGGTGGAGCTATAACTCAGTTGGTAGTGTGTTTGCTTAGTATGCACAAAGCACCGGGCTCAGTCCCCAGCACTGCATAACCTAGGTGTGGAGGCGCAGGCCTGTAATCCTAGCACCTGAGAGGCAGAGGCAGGAGGACTGTGTTGGTTTTTTTCAACTTGACACAAGCTAGAGTCTCCTGGGAAGAGGATGTCTCAGTTGAGGAATTGTCTCCATCAGACTGAACTGTGCGCATATCTTTGGGGGATTTCTTGATTAATAATTGGAGGGCCCCAATGAGTGGTACCAGCCCTGGAGAGGTGGTTCTGGGTTCTAGAAGAAGGCAGCTGATCAAGCCAGGGGTAGTGAGCCAACATGCAGCATTCCTCACAGTTCTGCTTCAGTTTCTGACTCCAGGTTCCTGCCTTGAACGTCTCCCTGGCTTCCCTCAATAACTGATTATCACCTATAAATTGTCATTAAGTTCTTTCCTCCTAAAGTTGGTTTTGGTCAGTGTTTTATCACAGCAATGGAGAAGTATGTTGATCAAAGATCAATGTAAGTTCAAGGCCAGTGTGATTAAGCTACAGCATAGAACCCTGCCTCAAAACAATAAATAAACATACTACTACATTGCATCGTAAAAAGAAAAACTGCCCAAACCTGTGTTCATGATGCTACTTATAGCCTCCTCCCAGAAGAAATCAGTATCCCTAGCAAAATTCTTGTGTTTGATGCTTATGAACATCAACCACACAAAGATGTATTCTGCCCAAGCAGTTATCACCCAGAGTTGACCAGTTGACAACCAAGTTAGTGATCTTTCATTCTCTTTCAATGTCAGAATATAAAATATTCTTACCCGAAGCAACTCTTTGGAGTTGAAATGTTGCTCAGTCAGTGGTTCAATTCTCCAAAGCAATAGATAAATACATAATAAATGCTCCATAACATTTTGAAAAATATTGGCCAATAAGTTGTCCATTTACCTTCTTAAACTCAGGGAATGGGAACGTTTTCCTACAAAGGCAGAGATGGACAGCAAATACTACGGCCAGGTCAGGCAAACTATATGTTCTGTTTGCAAATACTGCTTTTGAAAATGTAAAACCAGTGTCAGAAGTGGACTGTGCAAAAGCAGGCTGCAGATCCAGACCATGTGAGCTGTACTTTGTCACTGCCAGTTCCGGGGTTGTGAGACATCCCAGGCAGACTCACCTTGAGATAAATGGAGCTGCAGTTATTGGCTTCAAGGCTGAGATGCTATAGTTTGAACACTGCAGTGTGAAAGTCTAAAGGCCATTTGAAAAGACTCCTGTCTATGGGGCTTAAGATGACTTAGTCTAAACTGAACAGGCTTGGGAACTGGCTGAGCCAGGGACTGGGTGGGAGCTCTTCCTCAGAGTGAGATTGGTACAGGACTGTGCCGCACAAGGAATGTGATTGTAGAAATGAAATGATGAACCTTAAATTTCTCTCCCATGTTTTAAGTTTGAGGACTCCCATGGCCAGTGTCTCATTTTGACCAACAATAAATGTCTTTTATATTACAGAGACAACTAAAGCCCTTCAAATAAAGCTTAAGATGAGCAAGTATGTGCTGTTGGAAATACTGAAGTTCAGAATGAAGCAAAGGGCTAACAGTATAGATCCTTTTAATGAGCTACCAAAGGGTGACTCAACTGGCCTACTCAGGGTAGACTTAAGGGAGCGCAGTTTGTTTTGATTTTCTTATTAGTTGTAGTTAAACTCCATTGTGGTACTTGTGTCCAGAAGAAAAACACATAGTGACATTAGTTTCCCTGAAGCACATTTCCTAGTCACAGATCTAACTGGGTAATGTTATTTTAACATTCTTTTTAAAGAGAGAGAGAGAGAGAGAGAGAGAGAGAGAGAGAGAGAGAGAGAGAGAGAGAGAGATTTGCTTGTATTCTATGTGTGTCACATGTGTACACTGCCCTCAGAGGGGAGACAAGAGTGTGTCAGATCCCCTGGAGCTGGAGTTACAGGGTTTTCACCCACTAATATGGGTGCGGAGAATCAAACTCATGTTCCCTGCGAGAGCAGCCAGTGCTCAACTCTCCGTTCTTTACAAAGTCACTCTCGAGTACTCTCGGAAGCAGCTTTCCGTCCCGCTGGCTCCCTCACACTCGTGAGGTTAGCAGATTTTTGGCATGTTCACCTCTGTAGAAAAGTCACATTCCAGCTTTTGAAAAATTATCCTTTGACAACATTCAGAAAAGCTTTGTATTTTGCTTGCCACGTTCATTAATGGTGCTTTTTCATATGGGTTTGTATCTATCAAACAGTTATAGCTGTAGCCAGGACCTTGCTTAGAGGTTGCCTGTCCATCCACCTGTCAGTCAGAGGCTATATTCAGCATCCTGTCTATTTGATCAACAGGTCTACAGCTTCTGATTTGCCTAGAACACTAAGAAGGAAGGCTCTGTGACCATAGGAGTTTGTTTGAGGAGAACACCTGCCTTGCTGGACACACTAGTCACTTTGCTGGACACACTAGTTACTTTGATGGACACATTAGTTACTTTGCTGGACACACTAGTCACTTTGCTGGACACACTAGTTGCTTTGCTGGACACACTAGTCACTTTGCTGGACACACTAGTTACTTGGATGGACACACTAGTTGCTTTGCTGGACACACTAGTTACTTTAAAATTTTCAAAGCCGGGCAAACTGGAATAGCTGCTTTCACTGGGAGAGAAGACAAAGGGTGAAGAGAAACTTGTGCAGCTGGCAGGGAAATGAAACAGTAACTCCCCAAAGACCCAAACAGAATCTGCTCTCCCTAAAGTCAGTTCCAGTGCAGAAAGCATGGGGGCCAGACACACAGCAAGCTTAAAAGAGGCTCTATTTCCTCCTTCCAGAGAGAAACTTAAACCTGAGGTCATCTCTCCTAACAACAAGCACGTTATACATCTGGAGCATGGATTTGAAAACTTTCCCTTTCTCAACATGCAACACTTAAGTGCAGCAGGAACTGGTGGACAGTGTGCAGGCTGTTAAGGATGAGGAACGAGAAATCTGCACAGATCCATCCGGTGATCTCTCAGAGTGCCCCTCTCTTTCTATGGTGCTGGAGATTGAACCCAGGGTGCATGTGAAACCGGAGCCCTCTGCCTTCTGGCCTCAGGTTTGTGAAATAGGGTCTCACTGTACAAATGAGGTTGGCCTCCAAATCACAATCCTCCTGTCTTTTCCATTTTAAAATCAGAACTTGCACCCAAAATATAGCTCCCATGGTGCTTTAGCAAAGCTCTGCAAACAACTGTGAGTGAAATAAGAAAGCTTTTAGATTCCTGAGCTGTAACTTCCATCCTGCTGGTACTTTCAGCAGGATGCTCTGTGCTCTGTGTCTGCTGGGGGCATAAGAGGTTTACCCAGCTTAAAATTTTGTGAATTTCAAGACCGACATTCCAGGCAAGATACTCCCACTTGTGTAAAAGCACTACTGTGAGGATTGGTTTTGAGACCTGCTCCACAGGGAAGAGCCATACCTGCCACTATAAAATCCTGGCCAAAAGTCCATGCCTGGTGTGAGCTGAAGCCCTGGAGGTAACTGAGTACCAGTGTCCAGCTAAGCTGACACAGCATCAAAATATCTTTTAATGCATATTTGTCTTCATCCATAAATGCTACTTTCAGTGGAAGAGGCCTCTGGTCCCAGTGAACCATGGTGAACGCAGAGACTGGGGCCTACACAGAGTGCTCAGAATGAATGTCCAGAGACAAACGGGATGTTCATACCATCCTTCTAATGCTCAGGGCACACAAAGGAAGAGGGGATGGATGTTGCAGGATATTTGTTTACACTGTGAAGTTGTGTCTTTGCCAAGGCACCTTCTGTTGGTTTAATAAAGAGTTGATTGGCCAGTAGCTAGGCAGGAAGACTTCTGGGCAGAGAAAAAGAAGAGAAGACAAATCTAGGCAGAGAGAGACACCAGAGAGAGAGAGGAAGCAGGACATATGAGAGAAGAGGTAAAAATCTATGAGCCACGTGGCAGCATGTAAATTAATAGAAATGGGTTAATTTAAGTTGTAGCAGGAATCTTAACAGTTCTTATTAATAAAATCAAACCTGAGCCAGGTATTGGGGTGAACTGGAAGATCAGAGAGACAGAACAAGCCACAGCTACCTCACCGGATCCTCAGCTGGTCTTGTTTCCTCAGACTGGAGGCCTCTGAGTCCTCATCCAGAATGGGTCTCAGCTGAACTGTGCTGCTAGAAGCCTGAAAGCTTAACCAGTCAAAAGCTTCTAGTTTCTGGTCCTCACGCCTTATATACCTTTCTGCTTTCTACCACCACTCCCTGGGATTAAAGGCTCGCTTTCTGGGATTAAAGGCGTGTGTCACCATGCTTGGCTGTATCCTTGAACAGACGGATTTCTGCCTCTGGAATGCTAGGATTAAAGGCGTGTGCTACCACTACCTAACCTTTATGTTTAATGCTGTGGCTGTTCTGTCTCTGACCCCAGATAAGTTTATTAGCCTGCACAATATTTCGGGGAATACAATACCACCACATTTCCCCTCTTTTTGTCTAAAATTAAAAAAAGATTATAACTAATACAAGAAAAATTATATCCAATAAGTATATACAATATACACAGTCAAGATTACATTAACGATGTCTAGTCCATTAACATTTGACAGATTCAGACAAAAAAACTCCATTAATATACAACAATGTCCAGTCCAGTAACATTAAGTTATAAGAGCTAATTAGAAACAAGCCTCAGCTAAGGCCAAGCTTTCATAATTAATAAGAAGTCTTCTGTGTGGTTATTTGGGAGCTGGCTAACAGGACAGAGAAAGACTTGATACATATACCTCATAGCTGAACTATATGCTACTGATAGATTCAGAGACAGAGAGGGAATATTGGCTCCAGCCAGGTGACCATTGTGACTCCAATCGACAGTTTCAATCCAATGACCACACGGATGGTCCTCGATAGGCCATAAAACAAAACTAGGAGTCATGAATCTGGGAAAAGACTGGGTCATGTATGAGCTTGCCAAAGAACAAAATTCATTGATAAAATTTTGACATTGAATTAATATTTCTGATACAAAATAACTGATCAGAATTCATTATTTTTGTTAATTCCTTCAAAATGACAATTAGTATTTTAGCACTGATTCAAAGAACAAACATTTGACCTGCTTAATTTTAAACCATTTCTTAAAAATTTTTTTAAACAAATTTAAACTTAATTTCAAATCTGTTTTTCAAGTCCCTGATTCTGTTATTATTTCTATTATTTCCTTTGATATTTTGTGGGGTTAATTTCTCATATATAAATTAAACTTTGTGTATTGTTCTTTATTGTTGTTTGGTTGTTGCTTTTTAGTAGTGGCAGAGTAAACCCAGGGCTCATGCATATCAGGCAAGCACTGAGATATATCCCCGGCCTACATGTTTTTCCTAATATAAACACATCAAGTTCTACAAAGCTTCTTTTCCCATCCATCCACCTATCTCTCATGTGCTCATCCACCAACCTGCCTTTGCCCTACCTTAGCCACGTTTCATCAGTTTTTCCTATTAATTTTGATGTTGTGTTTTTAATCATTCAGCTGGAGATGTTTTAACATTTCCTTGAGTTTGTTTTTGACACAAAAGGTATATAAAAGTTACTCATTTGACTTTCAAACATTGACCTGCTAAATGTCTTTACAAAAATTTAAGTGTGTGTGTGTGTGTGTGTGTGTGTGTGTGTGCGCGCGCGCACACGTATTCATGTGGGTGTCACACACAGAGGCCAGAAGGGGCATTCTGGAGTTATGATTTCTGTGAGCCCCCTGGTGTGGGTGTGGAGAAATAAATTTGAGTTCTCTGGGAGAGCATCAAGTGCTCTTAACCCATTTCTCCAGTCCCTCCTCTAAGTATCTTATTCTTACAAATTTTGAGCTAAATTCTACTGTGGTCAAAAAATACAAATAAGGTTACTGTGTCTTCATTTTTTTCCTTTTTTAAATTGTTTATTAGGACTGGAGAGATGGCCCAACAGTTAAGAGCGCTGACTGTTCTTCCACAGGACTCACCCAGATTTGGTCCCCATCCCCACAAAGTGGCTAACAACCATAACTCCAGTGCCAGGGGATCAAGCGCCCTCTTCTGGTGTCTGTGAGCACTGCATGCACAATGTGCACAGACACATAGGCAGATAAAACATTCACACACACATACACACAAATAAACCAATCTTTAAAGATGATGCATTGTGTCTGTGAGTATGGGCTCCCATGTTCCACAGTGGGCCATCAGGCTTGCACAGCAGGCAGCTCGTGCTCTGGGCCATCTTGCCAGCCCCCATTTTTCTTTCTTATTCTGACTGTTGTCATCCTGGAGGTGATATGTTCTGCTTTCTCTGCACACTTTTATAGTTCTCTCTGGTCTAGCTTTCCAGACACCAGACTAAGATGACAATCTAGGGGTGGTTTTACTGCACTTAACCTACTTATAGTGTGAGGTGCTCTTTGGATCAGTAAGTTTGTGTTTTATTTTATCAAATGTGGGCAACTGATAGCCATTATCTGAAAACGTTTTCTCTTTTTTTCATTTTTCCCTATTTTTTCTCCCTGAACATTTTGTTTTTTCATTACTTTTTCTTTGGGCTAACTTTATTCCCACACCATAGTTTTTGTTTGTTCATTGCTTCTGGAATATCCCTCTTCTGTGTTCCTTTTCTGTAAGGGTCACCTCAGTGTGTCAAGGGAGCTCAGGCGTGGCTAATCTGACCACGAGCTCACCATGTGCTGTGGTGCATCTTGGGAGCTTTGCTCACCTGGTTGTGTCCAGTGGCCAGAAAAGCTGCATTGGAACCATTAGGTTCTCGATGCTCTCTACACTTTGAAATGCACGTAGCAACAGGTCAGCACCACTTTAAGCCCACAGACCCTGTGCCCAGGCCTACCCATTCCACCATCATAATGCCAGAATGGCACAGGCTGTCCTTTCAACCAACACTTTTCAGATACTGGGCTCCGGGCATGTGCAGGCCCTGATAACCCAGGTAGTTTCACAAATGCTAAAGTAAATACAAAGATTTGGACCTCTTGATTGGCATGATTTTGTGTGGTTTTCTGGGTTAAGAGTACCAAACCACTTTTACGAGTCACCCCAGGCTGCACACAGGGAGAGACAGCTTGTAGTATTGATATTGCCCCATGTGTCATGGTATGTCTCTTTCTTCAGACCTTTTACTCTACCCTTTATACTACAAAATTGTGTGTGTGTATAGTGGGCAATTGCTCAGCCAATGCCTTGGGCTACCTAGACCGATAGAGGTGGTGCTCCCTGTCTGCCTATATGACCTCTTATAAGGGAGGAGACAGGGGACTCATGCTTTGAGTTGTGGAGACCAAGTCAGGCAGCATGAAGCAGCGTGTGTCGATTCCCATCTTTCCCAAACAAAGCAGACAGACTCTGCAACTGGATCTACCTTATCCTGTCCCCATGAGTCTGTATTCTCATAGCACCTGTTAATAAATTGATATATATTCTCATGCATAGACCCTCTTGGTTCACGTTGCGTGTGTGTGTGTGTGTGTGTGTGTGTGTGTGTGTGTGTGTGTGTGTTCCCTCCCATGAGTTCTAAAGCCTGCCTAGTGGCTTTTTCATTTTAGACTTTGCATTTGGTTGTCCAGTTACAGTTTCTATTTCTTTACTGAGTTCCTGCCTGTGGAGCCGTTCGGATCATGGTCCCTTCCATATTGCTAACAGCAGCAGTTGTAACTTGTCATTGCCTGATTTCATCCTCTGGCTCATCTTGTGTAGAGACCCACAGAGGTTTCCTAGTTTGAACTTACTCAGGGTCCGAGAATCTGAGAAACTCAGGGCTGTGTAGGGGAATGATTGGACCACGGGTGTGGTTACCAGGTGTTTGGAAGGGTCTACACTTGGAAGCATACAGCACAACCAAGTGTAGCAAGGGAGAGGTCTTTTGCCCCACCCCTTGGCATTGTTATAAAAAGCTCTTTTGAAGAGACAGAAGGGGTTGGTGGATTTTGATCCAGGTCCTCCCGAAACTACCCTCTCTTTCTGTCTGTCTCCTCTCCGCTATCTTTCTATCTAAGTTTCTTATTTCTCTCTCCTCCTCATAGGAACCCTTTAAAAGGTGGGAGCTGGCCTCCCACAATCTTGAAGTTAATTTCTGATGATTATTCTTTGTCTTATTATGGGTTATATTCCCCTGTGTGTTTTTCATGTCTAATTACTGATTTTTAAACTGGATCTCTTGATGATAATTATTGTTCTTTTGTGCCTCTGGAAAGAATTGGTTTTAGTTGCAGCATATCAATGGTATGGCCATACTCAAACTTGGAACTCTGTGTGACGCACAGTGGCCATGGCCCAAGTGTGGACTCAGGCCAGCTATCTGCCCAGCTATCGATGTCTCTTAATATTTTGAGATCAGGCAAATATTTGGAAGGAGTTTATATGCAGATTAGGGGACTTCTGCTTTTCTTTGCAGCCACTGAAGTCTCCAACTTGACCCTCTGTTTTTCCAAGTCAGCAGGACTGCAGCGTTTAGGATTCAGCAGCTCCCCATGGCAGGAAGCACCCAGAGGTTCCAAAGCCTAGTTCGACCTCATCTGGTGCAGATCCCTCTCTTAGGAGGGAGCCCTCCACCCCTCTTGTTTTGATTGCTCTCTCACGGCTTTCCATGTCTAACTTCTGAAAGATATTTGCTAAAGCTACCCCCTCTTTTAAAAAGCTATTTCTAACCCTTAATTTACCAGGTTATTTCAGTGTAGAGTATCTTTAAAAAACAAAACAACAACAAAACTAAACTAAACCCAGAAGAGTTCTCCGTAAGCATCTACGATGACTGGTTTGCCTGGTGCTTACACCAAAACTCAAATCTCCATTTCACTGGTACATTGCCAGAGAACGCCAGAGGAGCCAGAAGAGGAGAAGAGCCAGAGAATGACAGAAGAGCCGGAAGAGCCAGAAGCCCAGCTTTAGGGGGTGAAGGGTCACCTTCCTCGGACTACTCCCCAACAGAAGCACACTCTAGAATTCTGGAACGCATACAGTTTCTAGCATTCCAACACCATGAAAGAAAACATCCTGTGAGGAATGATAACAGGGGAGCTGGGAGCATCACCTAGTGAATGCTGAGGAGAGCATAGCAAAAATCCTTTGAATAACCTGAATGTTTGAAAGTAAACTCAGAAAAGCACAACTAGGTTTTGTAAAGGACCATTTGCACAAACTTTATTCTAAGAAGGACACTTAAAAGCAATAAAATAAAAGCTTGTTTGTGGAAAAGTCCACTATCATGGATCCTATGTCCCCCTGGAAAATAAGACGTTAAGTTTATGCCATTCATAAAGTTGTACATTCATTACCGTGTGCACCGAGACTCTCGACTGCTCCTGGTAATGAGTCATTATGCAAACGTTTGTAACACATCTGCTCTTCCTAACAGTAACTGAGCAAAGCTACATTGTGACATGCTGTGCTGAAAATGTCACATTTGGAGAGGAGTTTCTTTAGCATGGCAATCCCACTATGAAGGCTCTAGGGCTTACAAGTGGGACAAGGCCTACAACAGCCCTCCTGAACACTACTGTGTGATCTTCAGAATGCCAACTGTGTGTGCACACGCATGTGTTTAGGTGGGTGCGCAGGTATTTGGAGGCCAAAGATCAACATTGTCTTCCTCAGTCTCTCTCCACATTATTTTTTGAGACAGGGTCTCTTGCTGAACCTAGAGTTCATCAGTTTGGCTAGGCTGGCTGGCCAGCGAGCCCCAGGGATCTGCCTGTATCTGCTCCAAGCACTGGGATTACAGAAGTACGCTGCTGAGCCTGGCTTTGGGTAGGGAGTTGAATCCAGGTTCTCATGCACACATGGCAGGAACTTATCAACTGATCCCTTTCCCCAGCCCCAGAATCTCAACCCTTTAGGAAAGAATATAATTTCTTCTGGGCGCGGTGGTGCCTGTCTTTAACCTCCCCGCACTGGGAGGCAGAGGCAGGTGGATCTCTGTGTGTTCAAGACCAGCCTGATCTACAAATGGAATTCCAGGAAGCCAGGGCTATCCTGCCTCAAAAAAGACTTAAGTTGTTTCAAAAGACTCAAATATATTTTTTTAAAGAACATAAATTCTTATCAGAATAAGAGCCTTGGGGCCCCTTAAAAATAGGGATACTAATACTATAGGCAAAATTATTTATAGCTTGAAAGTAGCACTATTGGGGTCATAAGTACCTCTTGCTGTACCTTTTAAAAGAAAACATGCTAAATAGAACAGGATACACAAAACACAGAGGCCAGATGCACACACCATATTAAACAGGCAACAGTGAAACATTGTTCATTTACATTATGCTTTGAAAATATTAAAAAAAAAAACAGTGTGTTATCAGTGCTGGCAATCATAATTCTAAAGGTACAATATAAATGAGGAAATCCAAAAGGTGAATGAGCAGGTAACAAATTCAAACATCTTAACACAAACATAGGATGCGATGGATGAAATCTCCTTGGCCAAGACAATCTGTAAACACTGTCAGGAGTAATATGTTTCATTATACTGTTTTTGAATAAATATATTCTCTCCCCCCCCTCTCTCTCTCTCTCTCTCTCTCTCACACACACACACACACACACACACACACACACACATGTGCGCAAGAGGATGCAACTCATGACTTTGTATTCCAACTTAAAAATTAATTCAAAACAAAACAAAAATGATCAAGACAGTTTCAGACTTGATCTGGGACAGCATCTATTTGCAAGATATTGCCAATAGTCTCTCTCCGTGAAGAAATTAAGACTTCTTATAAAAACACATCAGAAAATTTAAATGAACCTTAATGGAGAGCAGATGGGTTCTTGGAAATCTGTTTCCTGGCCACCTAATTAATTACTAGCTGCCAGTCAAGGGTCTAGTAAGTAATGTAGGCCACGATGGAGCGAGCCTTTAGTGTTAGCACTCTGGGGTAGAGGTAGGTGCATCTCCAGAAGTTCGAGGACATCTTGGTCTCCATAGCGAGTTCTAGGCAAGTCAGGGCTAGCTACACAGTGAGACCTTGTCTCAAAACCAAAGTTTAGTGATAACCTGGAATCCACATTTTAAAACCAAGTCCACTATCCACTTTTCCTATCATGTGTCCCTAAGAATTCACTTTTAGATGGACCTTCCCCCCACGCCACCAAAAAAACAAAACAAAACAAAACCCACTTCTCATAAGTTATTTATCCAGCTAGTTTTTCTAGCCGCTTGCTAGCTGGTCAGTACTATCTATTAGGAATGCCCACTTTTCTGCTAATGGCATGAAACTGTTCTCTGTCTTGCTTTTCATTCATTTATTCACTCACAGTATTTGTTCTTTTTGTACACCTGCCCTGACAACAAACCACCAAACAAGCACCATGTGCACTCACACGGCTTATTTTCTTCACGATCCCACCTTGCACCTTCCTCCAATCAATTACCCTATTGCTTGCCTTTGACTCTTTCCTTATGGCAGTGTTACTTCATTCCAACAAGCTCGTTTTAAATTCTCGCTTTAGCACCAAGGCACGCCGTCATCACGGACTCTCTAAACATCATGTTTTCCAGCATGCCGTCCAGAGCCTTCAGAAAATGCTGACATTCTTAACACGGGGCCAAACCCCGCCCACTGCCACAGCTGCCACCTCCTCCGATGGCTGGAGGAAAGCTCCGCACAGCTATGCATTAGCCAGAAAGTCGAGTGTAATCTGGACAGTATTTCCCAACATCACTGATACACACACGGTATTGGGCCTTGCTAATGTCCAGGGAGGCAGAGTAATTTATCTTTACAATGTTTTCCCAATGAAGTCATTCTTTAAGGCTTCAAAACTGAAATGATTGACTAAGCAATACCTATTGTTCCAGAAGTTAGGTGCAAGTTACATCTTTTCCATTTACCAAAAAGCATGGAGACATTCAAGGTGTTTCTAACTGTCATAAACTCAAAGGTATTGAAAAGTGACTAAGTAATTCTTATTGATTTTTTTTCGTTTTTCTTTTACTTTTTTTTTTTTTTTTTCCCAGAGACAGGGTTTCTCTGTGTAACAGTCCTGCCTTTCCTGGAACTCACTATGTAGACCAGGCTAGCCTCAAACTCACAGAGATCCACCTGCACACAAACATGCACAGACAGTTCTCGTGGGGCTCACAAACTTCCAGATTTATCTTCAGTGACTGCCATCTAGGATTTGCTCTGATGTCTTTATGTTTATATGCTTACTGCTAGTTTATAGCTACTTCAATGTTTTCTTCCTAATTTTCAATTACATTTAGAAATATTTCCACACACGGGATTTCTAATGGCACTACCAAATTTCCTGGATATTTCCTGTCACCAAACACGTTTTTGGAGGTCTGAGGTTAAATTAAAAAGGACAATATAGTTAAAAGCTGGAGGAGAGGGGGGATGCGTTGTTTGTGGAGATGGGGCATACCAGAGCATACCAGCCTCCAGAGGTGGGGAAACTGCTGGGGAAAGAGCCTCTTCACAGCTCCAGAGGACACACCAGAAGCCCAGGCTTTTGTTGCCCAGAGAACTTGTGCAAGAAAGGAGGAGGCCAAGAACAGACCCAGGAGCCCCACCCTCCCCAAATATCTGCATGCTAAAACCTTTTTAATAAGGAAGCGTTGTAATTATGAAGAAGTGTAAACACTTTGATACAGACAAACCAACTTATTCTCGATAAATAACTAAGCAGTCCCAAGGAGGACTGGCTAGTACCAGATCATCCCCAGGAAGAGATGAGGGATGATGGCTGTGAGAACTGAGGGGGCTGCCCATCAGAAGACAAAGGGACGCCCAGTCGAGGAGGCTTTGGGAGATGAATTTAAGGGCTTACTAATTTTGCCAATGTAAAATTTAGGTAATCAGTTTAATTCTTTACAAATGAATTTCGGCTTAAGACAACAGGGGCTGGAGAAATAACTGTGGGCCTCGAGCAGGACCTGAATTACATCCCCAGCACCCAAGGCTTTTTGTTTGTTTGTTTGTTTTGTTTTGTTTTGTTTTGAAGCCAGTCATTGTGCTGCCTGCTTGTACGCCGGCACCGCAGAGGCAGAAACAGGCAGATCCCCGGGGCAAGCTGGTGAGCCAGCCTAGCTTTATCAGAGAACCGGGTCCTAGTCAGACACCTTATCACAAAAACAAGGTGGACGGCTCATGGAGAATGACACCCATGGCTGACCCCTGGTCTCCACACAGACCCAGCACACGCACCTAAATACAGGTGTGCACACACATACTACCCCACCACACACAGAGCAGATAAAGTATGCTTCCTTTTTGTTTTGCATTTTGTTTCTTTGTCCAGACAGGATCTCTGTATCCTAGAACTCACTATGTAAACCAGGCCGACTTTCAACTCCCAGAGATTCACCTGCCTCTGCTTCCTAAGTGCTGGGATTAAAGGCCTGTGCCACCACATCCAGCTAAGGATGCTTTTTATAAATACAAATAACAAGATAATTGTAGAGGATTTTAAAATTAAGACATCATACATGTTCATTAAAATATATTAATATATTGGCCATTCCATATGCCTTGAGTTGTTCATAGCTCCTTTGTGACTTGTAACTGTGACACAGAGCTGAGGAGTCCTGTAACCATGTGTTCAACAGGCATCATCCTGGCACAAACTGGTTGGGTAGAAGGTGGGGTGGAACAAACAACTCTTAATGACTGTGGTCCACCCAAGGGCCACAGTCTACAGAAATACAACGGACCTTTGGTATTAAGCCTTCTCACGATCTGCACCCCTGTGTTCTAGAGCCTCTGGAAGTTTTTGGCTTAGCAAGTCTAACTCTCCCCATGTCCCACCTGGCTGCTTTCTCTGACATGGGAATAGCTTTTATTTTTCTGGGTCTTTGGAGAGTTTTTAAGGAACACATACTAATCCTGGATCGCTCTAAGTTAAACACTTCCTTAATCTGAAACATCTTCAGTGACTCTTAAGTTATAAAGTATCATTCTGAGCTGGGCATGGTGGCTGAGTTCAAGGCTAGCCAGGACTACCAAGAAACCCCATCTTGCCAGTATTGGTGGTGCACGTCTTTAATTCCAGCACTTTGGAGGCAGAGGCAGACAGATCTTTGGTCTACAGAGGGAGTTCCAGGATAGTCAGGGCTACACAGAGACACCTTACCTTACCTTACAAACAAACAAACAAACAAACAAACAAACAAAAAACAAAAAACAAAACAAAACAAAAAAACAAAAACAAGAAACCCTGCCTCCAACCCCACCCCCAAAATATCTTTCTGACAGCTGATTTGTGAATTTTGTTAAACTTTTCTGAGCCCACATTACAATTTTTTTAAATCAACAGCTCTTTGGTAAGACACATCACAGGCTACAGAATAATATTAAAAGCAAAAAAACAAACCCAAGAGCTAGTACAGGTAAAGGGTACAGAGATGTGGCTCAGCAGGAGTGTGTGACACATGCAGCTTGTGAAAGACCAGAATTTAATCCTGTGTTCACATTGGCCTGTGCGCACACACACACACACACACACACACACACACACACACACACACACACACACAATGCTCCTACGTCAGAATATGTTCCTAAATTTCCTTTTAAAGCTTGTGATGGGAAACCACTCTTCTAAGTG
>CABHPH010152910.1:0-24487 GCA_902168325.1 Peromyscus nudipes
GACATGCACAAATAAATCTTATTGGGAACTTCCCTGGACCCTCACTACACTTCATGTTTCCTAATGAACTCACGTGAAGCTATTTCCCTCTCTGAGTTGAAATTTACCTGCCTTGTCCACGTTTTTATATGTAATGCTTTCATTATAACTCAGTTTTATGTATTTGTCTTTCTCATTAACCTGTAGTATCTGTAAAATTTTCTTTTATATTTAATGTCTCCAAACACACATGGAACGGTTGTTGTTTACTATTAATATTTCAAGCTGCTCATGTGGCGAGAGGGTGTGGTTTGTGTAGTAACTACTATTGGCAATGTGCTTTGATGTTGTTAATGATCAAGTACATTAAACTTATCTGTGGATAATCAATGTATACTTGAGAATAATTGTATTCTAAATGTATTCTTTTAGATCAGTTGTTTAGGTTTTTGTTTGTTTAGGGCTGGGGTTTTTTGTTTTTGTTTTGTATTCTCAGTTTTTATTTTTCTCAAATAATCTGTTTCTGGGAGACTATGTAGCATTAAAAAACATCATCATTGCAGGTTTAATCAATCACATCTGTCATTTGGGCTGCCACTGCTCTTTATATTTTAAAGCTATATAGCTACCGCTTGTGTACAAACTGATAGTTGGTAAGTTATCTTGGAGTCTTAGAGGATTTTTTTTTAAGACAGAGTGTCTCTGTGTAGCCCTAGCTGTCCTGGAACTCACTCTGTAGACCAGGCTGACCTCAAACTCACAGAGATCCACCTGCCTCTATGTAAGGCATGCACCAAGCCTGGCTGAGAGTTATTCTTTTTATCAGTGTAAAACAGACCTTTCTAATTTAAATATTACTTGTAATGCTTCCATATTAAATTCTACAAATCCATCAGTAGGGAAACTATACTAACTTCCTTTTGGTTGGTAAATATCTAATATATCCTCTCTACACTTCAATTTTCAAATGTCATCATATACTTATAAGATTTTAATGTAATCTGAAGTCTGTCTTTTAGCTATGAGTTTAACCTGTTTACATTTATTGTGCTTACTAACATATATAGCTCTATCCCTTCATGCTTCCTTTTTATCTTTTTTGTATATTTTCCCTTCTTATTTCTTTTGTTGATAAATCAAGTTTTCTGCATTAATTTGTATTCTACTATTGATTTAAAAGTTATTCTTTGAGTCACTCCATATCTTTACATTTTAATTTTTTCATATCTCGTTCCTCCCTTCTGGAATGTTATACTTCCTTAAGTGTTTTATGTAATAATTATAATAGGGAGCATATGTGTGTGGTTTCTATCCCGCGTTCTGATTATCTAAAAATATCTTTGATATTTTGCCCCTTAAACCATAGTTTGATTAGAATGGAATTGTGTATTCATAGTTATTTTCTGTCAACCTCAAAGATGTATTTCTGTTTCTTTCTGGCATATGTTGCTGTTCTTGAGAAACTGGTTGGCAGTTTGACAGCTGTTTTGTGGAAAACAGTGTGTATTTCAATCTCTGGTGCCCTGGTGACTTTCTTTTTACTATTGATACTCTGAAGTTTCACTAGGGGTGACTAAGTGTGGATCTTCATGGCCTTTGAAAAGTTCTCAGATATTACAACTTTACATATCACCTCACTGCCCGCCATCCATCTTTCTTTATATATGTAAGAACTTAGTTTCAACCTAAGCTATTTGAATTCTCTTTTGTGTTTTCTTTTCTACTCCAACAGTTTCCATCTTGTTAAATTCATATTGGAGATTCTCATTCCATACTCAACATCACTGCATTTGATTCAAAGCTGATATTTCTTTTGTCTTAACTGACTATTCCACATACTGAAAGACTTCATTTTGACTTAAGTTCTGCTTTCTATTTTCTGTATCATTAATCATTTTTATATTAGGGATTGAACTCAGAGCCTCGTACACGTTAGACAACAGCTCTACCCCTACAATTCACCTGAGAACTTTTTTTTTTGAGACAAGGTCTCATTGTGTGGTTCAGGCTGGCTTTGAACTTGTGATCTTCCTGCCCCAGCCTCAGAAGTCATGTCTTTAACAATTTATGCCTTCAGATTTGTCCTAGAGTTGGAAAGACTCGCTGTCTTAATTTATGTGTTCTTCTCCCGGTTTTGTCTGGCTGAACACTTAGGCTGTTAGACTAAACAGTTAGACTTTCCTTCTGTTTTGCCCTAGTCTGTTTTCTATTGCTGTGATATACACTGTGACCAGAAGCAACTTGGGGAGGAAATTACTTAGTTCAGCACACAGGAAGGGAATTTAAGCCAGAACCTGGAGTCAGGAGCTGATGCAGGGGCCATGGAGGAACACTGCTTACTGGCTTGCACCCCATAGTTTACTCAAGCTGCCTTCTTATACAGCTCAGGACCATCTCCCCAGGGGTGGCATCACATCAATCATTAATCAAGAAAATGTCCCACAGACTTGCCTACAAGCCAATAAGATAAAGTATTTTCTCAATCAAGTTCCTTCTTCTGAGATGACCCAAGATGTGTGCCAAGTACACACACACACACACACACACACACACACACACACACACACTAACCAGCACATATTTCAATGCCTATTATTATTTCTTACATCAAATACAGGTACTTCTCATTATAATGATCCTTATTTTAAATTACTTTTCTATTATGTTTTCATACAATGCACTGTTTGTTTGGGTTGTTTGTTTGTTTGTTTGTTTGTTTGTTTGTTTGACACATAGTATTGTTCTGTTACTCTGGCTAGCCTGGAACTTGATATGGAGACCAGGCTGGTCTCAGACTTGCAGGAATCCACCTGCCTTTGCCTCCTGAGAGTCGGGATTACAGGCACCATGACACCCAGATATTTTTCCTTCTTTTTTTTAAATCTCAATTGCTACTTTTCTCTGACCCTTTAGTAGAATATGTAGTACATGGGGTGTCATTTGTGTGCCTTAAATTTATGGATAAAAAGACCATAGCAAAAGTTACTGGAACACTATTTATCCAGCTTCTGCCTGGTGAGTGCTTTCTTTTCTGGCCTCCTCTACAGGTAGGTCGAGGTCCACTGATGACTTCCAGTGGAAAGAATTCAAGGGAAAAGCATGTGCATTAAAAGGATGTTGGGGTGCTGGGACAGTACGATCAAGGCTTCAGAGAGCATACAGTGTGTGACTGTGAGAGGACTCTCAGCCAAAGTGTCTTGCACCCCATCCCCCTAAAGCAAGACCGTCATGTCATCCAGAACAAAATGAAACCATGGGGCCCCTTGCTCAAAATGGTTGAGAATTTCAATACTGCATGAGCAGAGCATTGGACTTAGGTCAGGACTGGGGATGAAGCTCAGAGGTAAGGCACTTGCTATGTGTCAGACCTGAGTTCAACTGCCATCACTGAAAGAAGTTCCGGGCACCTTCTATGGGTTGACTTGTGTTTTAGTCAGAGTTCTCTAGAGTAACAGAACTCATAGAATGAAGTATAGATACAGATGGGATTTATTAGAATGATTTACAGGCGGTGGTTAATCTAGTCCACTAATGGATGTCTATAGTGGTATTCTAATTGTACTGAAATGTGATTTTATTTGTATGTTAATAAATAAAGTTGCCTAGGGGTTCGAGCTATTAGCAAGCCATAGCGAAAGCCAGGGCGGTGGTGGTCCACGCCTTTAATCCTAGCACTTGGTAAGCAGAACTAGGTAGATCTCTGTGTGTTCAAGGATACAGCCAGCATTGGAGACACATGCCCTTAATCTCAATACCAACCATAGAAGACTTAGGAGGTCTGTACAGAGAGGCAGCGACAAGGCAGTCACGTAGTTGAGTTTACAACCAATGAGAAGGCAGAACGGAACTCTTATTTAAAGACGAACACACAGGGAGTAGTTCCTTTTCGGAGAGGTTTCTTGGCGGGAGAGGCTAGCTGGCGGAAAGTGGTAAGATTCTTAGCTCTGACCTCTTGGGCTTTCATTCTTACATTGACTCTGTGTTTCTTATTTAATAAGGCGGTTGGTTACATCTACAGATGTCT
This sequence comes from Peromyscus nudipes, assembly GCA_902168325.1. Lineage (NCBI taxonomy): Eukaryota > Metazoa > Chordata > Mammalia > Rodentia > Cricetidae > Peromyscus > Peromyscus nudipes. The sequence goes on from CABHPH010152910.1 coordinate 4,004, forward strand.
ACCAACAGAAGGTCCAAGAATCCAGAGTTGTTCTGTCCTCAAGGTTAATGCCTGAGCTGGTCTTTGGTATATGCTGGAATCCCAAAGAAGTGGGCTCTGATGCCAGTGAAGCAATTGACTTGCTAGCAAGATGAGAGCAAGCAGGCAAAGAGAGCACACTTCCTTCTTCCATGTCTTTATACAGGCTGCCCACAGAACGTGTGGCCCGGATTAAAAGTGGATCTTCCCACCTCCCAGATCCCCAGTAGAAGTGAGTCTTCCCACTTGGAATAATTTAATTAAGAAATATCCTTCACAGGTGTGCCCAACCACTTAGGCTTTAGTTCATTCAGATGCAGTCAAGTTGACAGACAAGAATAGCTAACAGAACTTTATAATATCACCCAGGTCAGGCACTCAGGAATTCCACACTCCCTCCAAAACATATAAGACCTGATCGCAGTGACGCAGGATTGTGAGAACCCTAGGACTTCTTTTCCCTAGAAGGCCCCATTGGTTTCTGATACACAGATCCCTCCTCCAGCTCCATCAGCCCTTGCTCTGGTTAGTTTTGTTAACAATGGTACATAAGTTAGAATCATTTGGGAAGAGGGAACCTCAACTGAAGAATTTCCCAGATCAGATTGGCCTGTGGCCATGTCTCTAAGAGACTGTCTTGATTGATGATTAATATAGGAGGGTCCAAACCACTGTTGGCAGCACCATCCCTCGGCAGAGGGTCCTGGGCTATGTAAGAAAAATAGCTAAGCATGAGCCAGAGTGATCCAGCAAGCCAGTAAGCAGAGTTCCTCCATGGCCTCTGCTTCAGTTCCTGCCTCAAGCTTTCTGCCTCAAGTTCCTGCGCTAGCTACCTTAATAATGGAGTGTGAGCTGTAAGGTGTAATAAACCCCTTCCTCCCCAAGCTGATTTTGGTCAGAATGTTCTACCATAGAAACAGAAAAGCACATTAGAAGAGCCCTGCATGTTTTCCTGCCTCCAATGCCTTTGGCTTTTTGCACCAAAACTCTTAACAGAATCTGTGAGTTGTCCCACTGGAGGATCTCCATGTTCCCTCTGAAACCCAGGGGTACTGATGCATACCTCCAAGAACTTGGCATTTGAAAGAGAAAGGTGTGAAGGGCACCATTCAAGCCCTGAATACACTGTAAGCTTGAAATGTACTTTTTCTTTGCACACAGTCCAGAGTCCTGGCTGTGACCTTCTCCACCGAGCAGGAGAGAGAGCCACAGATGGATTTGCTGAGCTTGCAGTTCATCTCTACCTGGAAGCAGATGGGCTGGAAGAGGGAGTCAGCTGTCTCTCAGTGTGCTTCCTCGAGTGGTTCCATGTGACATCTCCTGTCTCAAACGTCAAAAGGCCTGCAGTTCGTCTGGGAGGACCGAGACCTGCCCCCAGTGGATCAGTCCCTGTATTGTAGGGTTTAGCTCTTGAGTCAACATACTGCAATGTTCTAGGACATAGTTTTGCTTCCTGCTTTCTGGATCACATTCTCTCTTGGGTTTTCCCCACTCCCTGGTATGATCTCAAAGGTCCTGCCTGTGTCAGGAGCCCCCTGGCCCCCTTGTCACCACGGACACACTAGAATGTCTTTCTACCACAGCTGCTGTGCATAGGTGAATGTCATTAGCTCTTGTCCAGTAAGCCATTCCTTGGGTTACTATGGGAAGTGAGACAGTGCCTTCCAGAAGAACGGGTCTTCAGGAGCCAAAACCAAGTGAAGTTTCCAAAAGAGTAGAAGCCAGGAGTGAGCCAGTAGAGGCCAGAAGGAAGCCCAGAGTCAATGGCTGAGTGGGATGGGGTCACCCCAGCAGAAGGATCCCAAACCAGGTGAGCCCACTGGATCCCACTTGGAGAGATTTAGGGTCTCTCCTTCTCAGAAATGTGGGCAGGACCTCGCAAAACTACTCACACACCCAATGGATGGGGAAGCTGAGACTCAAACCTACAACTGAAGGGTCCATATTTCCAAGTGAAAAGTAGTTCACACGTTAAGTTTTAGCCATACTGCCCTTGGACCCCTGTGTCCTCTGTCCTACGTCATAGGTCCAGTCACTGGCTGTTAGTACATTTCACGTCTACTGTTAAGACATAGGATGATGCTCCAGTGCAACAAGGGTACAGAGAGGGCCAGGCTGTTAGAAATTTATTCTCCTAACAGATGCCTGTAGCTGAGTTCACAAGTGCTGGGACAAAATAGTTCAAGTTCTGTATTGATACAGCATAGACTGAAGGGTTGGTTTTGATATGTGAACTTACAGCTGAAGATTAGCTTATTAGACTTATGAGTAAGTACAGCATTGATCTAAAATGTCAGGACCACAAAAGACTATTTCAGAGAGGGAAAAAAATCCATCCCCTGGCATTGTTCAAAGGGGAATACAAATTCAGCTTACTGTGAGTTGGGGGTTCATCTCGTAAACTCCTTTCAGGCACTGCACCCCACAGACAGGTTGTTCCTCAGCTCCTGCTCTGTGTACATGACCTCTGACTTACAAAACAAGAATTGGGCTTTGGTGATTGGGGAGATGGCTCGGTCAATAGAGTGCCTGCCATACGGACATACACATCTGGGTTTAGTCCCTAACGCCCATGTTGAAATGAAGTAAAAAGAAGCCCATAGCCAGGCCTGGCAGCACGTACCTGTAAGCCAGCACTAGAGGCCGGAGGAGTCACGTGGTTCTCTGAGGCTGGGTGGCCAAAAATCTAGTCAAATGGGTGACCTTTAGATTCAGTGAGAGACACTGTCTCATAATAATAATAATAATAATAATAATAATAATAATAATAATAATAATGAAGATACTTGACATGGTCTCATGTACTCATGAGGGGAGAGAAAAGGGGGTGGGGAGGGGGGGCTGGAACTTGGGGTCAAGGAGTAAGTTGCTGAGCTAGATGGGCTGTCTCAACCTGAAAGTGTCAGAACTGAGGTTTCATCCAGGGGGAAATGATCATCCCATCTCCCAAGGCTCCTTTCTGCCTTCCACTGGGCACTCAGTACTCCTCCTGGGAAGGAGCGTTAGCCTCAGGACCACATCCAAAAGAACCAGGTTCAAGGCCCAGCTTCACCAATGACTAGAGATGTGATGTCATTTCAAGGTCCCCCACAGGTACCCATGCACACTGCCAGAGACCTCGGGTTGGGAAGCAAGTCTTAAAGGGGGGCACTGGCAGAAGGAGGGGTTACCCTGAATATCAGCACCCATTTTCCACCTTCTGGAAGGTTCTGATGGCCACCATCTGGAGGAAGAGAGCCGGACCTGGGGCTGTGGGCCAAGAAGCATGCTCTTGTGGGAGCCTCCCGGGAGCCAGGCAGCAGCATGTGTCTGAGCAGTACCATTTACGCCCAGGAGCCCGCTATTTGGAAAACAGAGCTGGTACCAAGCATGCCATCTGTGGCCAAGCTTTCTCGGCCCGTCACACCATATTGTGGAAGGCGCCGGCTGAAGGAAACAACGTCCCCTGTCTCGAAGTGTTTGTTTGGTTTGGGGCTTTTGTTGAGTTTTTTTTTGTTTTGTTTTGTTTTGTTTTTTGTTTTTTTAACAAATTCAAATGTGGCTTCCTCAGTTAGTAAAGCAGGCTGACTGGTCTCATGGAGTCGCTGAAGGGAGAGGGGAGTTGACGCAATGTGTGAACTGTACGCTGGCACTAGGGGCGGACTGGCACCCGGCACACACCGAGGGGTATTCTGTCAGGCGCTTGGCTGAGCGTGGCATCCATCACATGCATCATATGTGTGCTTTCTGTCTTTTGCACAGCCACCTTATGCAGCGTATACCATCGCTATTCCATTATAGAGAGATGGAAATGGGAGCACAGAGAGACGGAGAAACTTGCTTATGTCCACACAGCAAGCAATAGCAGATGCCAGTGGAGCTGGGCTCAGTCTATTACCACCTGGCTGGCTTCTGGAACCTGTTTGTGACATCGTTTAGCCCCTCCCTTTCACCTGCCCTTCCGTATTTTCTTCTCTGTGTGTTGGTTGACTATGACACCGTCATCCTTAGGGGTCAGTCTGTTGTTCGTGGTCTTCTCACTGAAATGCCATTTCCACACACAGAGGGCTCCTGTCTGCCTGGTCCCCCATGGACCCCTGGTGTCTGGCATGTGGCCTAGCCATCAGAGGGTACTTGCTGTCCATCCTGGGTACACCCGTATTCCAGCCTATTTCAGACTGCATCTCCAGCAGACACAGATGTGAGCCAGAGCTGAGCCTCAGCTCCCTGAACTGTGAAATGAGGCGAAAACACCCAGGTGGCCCAACTTGGGATCTCCCAGTGGCCCTTGCTGAGCACATACCCTGCCGGGGAATTTTCTATTCTTGGTTGGCCTGACCTCAAGATTAGGACAGAGCCATGTCCAGCTTCTCTGCTGCTTGGCTCTGATAGGTATTTTTTTTTATCATTGGACATTAAAGGGAACCCCATTCTCATTTCCTTCTCTCAGCCTCAGTTTCCCCATCTAAGACATGGTCCAGTGTTCTGGAAAGCCCTATGTAGCTCTAACCCCATTTGGTGTAATTCCTCCAGTCATGTCAAGAGCCCCACATGCTTGGCAATAGGACAGGTGGCCAGAGAGCATGAGACAGTGATGGGTCACACAGGCCCAGGCCTAAAGTGCTGACCCCGACACTGGCCAGAACCAGTCTCCCAGCAGCCACTCTGAGGAGAAGCCACCCCTCAAGGAGCCACGTGCCACTCCGTTAAGTGACTGCGGGAGGCCGGGTTTGGAGAGTGGCAGGCAGGCTCCACTTCGGGAGAACACGGCAAAACGTGGTGCAATTACCAGTGAGGGAGCACACATTACTACTCCGATTGTTTGCTTGGCACTCCTGCCCTGCCACAGGCCGCTTCTTTCTTTAGTTTTTTTTTTTTCCCCCAAGAAGGGAAAAAAAATGCTCTTTGGGAACCGAAGCAAAATAAAAATGCCAAGGATTAAAAATGCAAATTCATCCAAGATGTTTTCTGCCCAAGACAGCAGTGGCCACATGGCTCGATAACATTTTAAATGTTAAAAAATGGGTAATTTTCAGTAAAAAAAAATAAATCAAATTTGCCAGAGCCCAAGTTTAAAGGAGTCCCGTACAGCGCTTGGGCACCCAGCCAATATTAGTGAACAAGTCCCTGCAGAGGGGTATATACTATTAAAATGGGGTGAAAAACCGGACTTCACATATGCAGCTCTGGTCCTTGGCTGTAAATATAGCTCAGCCACAGCCTTGGACAGGTCTGGTGCCCACCCTGTCCATGGCTGCCCCTGTGTACCCTGCACACGAATGAAACCACCTAGGTTTCCTAGGATGCTGAGACCAGCAGAGATGCCGAAAAACAGTATCCCTGTCTGTTTTCTGTAGCTAGAAAGAAATGAGTGAGAGTGGATAATGGGGAAAGAGAACCAGGTTTGGCTGCAGCTTCGGGGGTGGGGGTGGGGGAGGAGAGATGGAGGGTGTGGTACATCATCTGCTTGGCTTTAGGGGAGGATCTCATGCAGCTTCAGCTCCAGGCAGGAAGCAGCAGTGAGAGCTGCTACCTGCAGAAGTGGGACATATCACAGCAGACCCTGGGATTCATCCACTGTTAAAAAGCCGCTCTCCTCGCTGCTCTAAGGGCCCCCGCAGAAAGCAACTTCAGGATGGAAGGGTTGATTTGGGCTCACAGTCTGAGGGACTACTACTGTCCACTGTGGTAGGGAAGGCATGGCATTGGGGGTATGCGTAAGCTGATCACATAACATCTGCCCTCAAGAAACAGAGAGCTAGGAGGCCCTGTGCTTGCCTCCTCCCTTCTATACAATATGGGACCCCAGCTCAGTGTGTTGCCATGTGCAATTAAGGTGGGTTCATGGTGTGTCACCTGATACACAGAGCCGGTTGGATTCATGAGTAAATTACAGGACCTCCCTCCTGTCTCTGTCCTTTAAAATGCACCTGCCAGGAAGAGCTAGGATGGGCTATCTCAACTCACCCTACACTTCATAACTTTCTCCCTCTACCCCTTTCCAGAGGGCCATCTCACTGGTGTCTGTAGATTCCTCTGTCTCTCTCTTCTATGCCTGTCTAGAGGGCTTCTCACCTGTGCCATGGGACTTCCCCATCCCTCTCCTCAGGTAAGCAAGGCCTCCTATTCTGCTGGCTGACCCCCAGTCAATCAGTCTGTCAACTAGTTTAGTGGATGGGTGAACTAGTTAGCTGCTTGACTGTTTAAACAGTCAGTTTGTTAATTGACAGATCAGTGGGTACATTGGTTGGTTGATTAGTTAGTAAGCTGGCTGGTTAATTGGGCAGTTCTGTTTGTTGATAGCTGGTTGACTTGTTAGTGTGTTAATTAATTGGTTGCTTGAATGATTTGTTTGTTGACTGCTCAGTTTATTTACTGGTAGGATGGTTAGTAACCTGTCCAATAGACTGGTTGTTTGGTTGATCAGTTGGTCATTCTATTGGTTAACTGGTTGATTATTATGGTTAATCAGTTAGTTGGTTGGTTTGTTAGGTGACTGGTTGCCTTACTTCAGATCACCATGATTTAGCACAGTGTCACATACTGCGACAAACATTCGTTGGTGACTCTCATATCACTACTCCCCTTGAGTTCTCAGCACTTCAGTGCCCTAGGCAGGGAACAAGAAGCCTTGGCTCAGCGAAGGCCAATACTAATCCATAGTGCCACATTCAGGAAGGGACCAGGCATCTCCTAGGCCCCTGTAGCTAATTTAGTGTTCTGTATCTTTCTGGACAAATCCTGCTGTTCCATGGGACCCAGTTGGCTGTGGCCAGGAGAAGATGGCAGAGCCTCATTGCAGGGGCTGTGCACTTCAGGAGCAGCTCTTTATTCAGGACCTTTGGTTCAAGTAGGATGGCTGCCTTCTGAGCTGTGGCTCTCTTCTGTGAGCCAGTGTCCCCAAGACTCCTTTGTAAGGACTTCTGGCAGGTGTACAAACCATGAGCTCCCAAGGCAGGGGAAAAACAAACAGGTCATAGAAAACCCGAGTAGGAGGCAGGCACCCTCCACACGACACGGGGAGCCTGCCCCAGAGTTCACACATGTAGACAATAGACAGGGACAAGGTAGGCCAGGAGAAAACTAGGGGCCCCACACAGAAAGTCAGTCCTAGCCCTGCCAATAGCTCCCTACCCACCAGGATACAGTGCCTGACTCCTTCTAGAACCCTCTAGGGCATAGCTGGAGGGACAGAGTGTATAACTCCCTGAAAAGACTAGATTCCGCCTGAACAGAGTTCAAATCCAACAAGTCAGGCCCAGAGCCAGGCACGGAGCTAGGGAAGTCCCTGGGCCCCTGGCAACACCCCCAGCCCACCCCAGACTGCCAGCCAAGCTCCTGGAGACTGTCAGCAAGCTCTCGCCTCTGATGAATGAGAGGAAACCCTCCATGGCAATGTCAAGAAAAAAAATGAGAGAAAATAGCATGTTTGTGTCCTATTACTAATTGTGCGGCCTTTGGGTTTTCTTAGTCTGTATTTTTGGTCCACTGGTGTTACATAAGCACATTACTCTCACACCACTTTACAAATTCAGTTAGCAGGCCCTGTCTCCTACCTCCTTGCACACGCCGCCATGCTGCACAGGGGGAGAGTTTCTGGAAGACCATCTGTTTCAAATGCACACGAGCCTATTAATTGATTACTACCCACCCCGAGGAGCTCCCTACCACACGACCACATAGGGGAGTGCCCTCTGATCCATCTCCTGTTCACATAAATCCCAGTGATCTTCAAAAGGCCACTGGCTATTGCTCCTGCTCCTGCTCCTGCTAACTGCAAGGCAAAAGTAGTGAGTGACCTCAGGAAGTGACTCCCTGGCTATCATGAAGCTCACTGGCTTCATCAAGTTCTGGACCGTATCCATCCAGTACTTGGTCAGTGGCCTTAACCAAGACCCTCAACACAAATGACCTCTGTAGGAATGATGCAGACATCCGTTCACAGCATCTTACAGGGAAAAGGTTTAGAGAGGGTTCAGCAGAGAACAGAGTGTGTTGTGTGGGTTGTATTAAGAACAAAGGCTTGTTTAGGTTCAACACAGAGCAGACCCTTCCCATACTTTCCATTCAGCACCCTGTAAGGCCCTGCCAGCCTTTGTTCATGATCAGCTTCAGCATTACCATCCTTACTCACACAAGAGGCAACGGACACAAAGAACTGAGGGACTGGCCAGGTTTCCCAGCTGATGGGTGGAGGGTCAGGAGCACCAACCCGGGCAACTACCAGGGAAGTCCCCATCCTTTGCCACTGCTCTACAAGTCCAGAGAGACAAACTCTATGTGGTTGGTGTCAATGCCGCCTTTAAGGTGGCAGCTGACACACATGTCAGCCCGGCTTGGGTATTCTAGCCTGACTTTGATGGAGGACTTGGGTTCTCTCTCCTGGGGCAGATGGAGGATCCCTGTCTCTGGCATATTGCCTCAGTAATGCCATCAATACATAAAGGAGACTGGAGTTTACACAATCAACCCCAAGGCACACTTCCTCAGTGTGGAAAGCATCAACAAAGACCTCCAAAGATGAGTTGTAGCCACTGTAGAGCCCTGCCAAACCTAGCCACCCAGCTCGCGGGACAGACACACGCATGCACACGCTCGCTCACCGCCATGACTTGCCTCCCCACTGCCCCATCAAAGGACAGAAAACTAATCCTTCACCCTTTTCTTCCCAGCACGCAGGCCAGGAATGCCCAGGCTGCTCCAAGGAGGGGTAATTCGCTAACTCCAGCCTGTTCCAAGATCAACAGAAAGCTTGGACTGCCAGGCTCCTCCCTCAGCCTGTGAAAAATGATGTGTATTTTCTCTTTCACACCATGCATGCTTGTGCATGAGTGTGCTTAAATCATGTGTCTATGAATGAGTATGTGGTGCACGTGCGTGAGCTGGGGGAGGGATGCACTGTACCACATGCCTTCCCCGTGGAACAGTGCTGCTGAGAACCGGACACACTGAAGAAACGCTTTCTGATTGAATTCCCACCAAAACTTCCTTCTAGCTTCTCTATCCCTAAACCCTACAAGCAGAAAACTCCTGAGCCTCTCATAGCTGTTTTGTGCCCAAGAAATAAAGCTATACTGGAGAAGATCGCAGGAGGCAAAGTGCCCTAGTCCCAGATAAATGCATCCTGCAACCTCCTTGGGGTCCATCACACTGAACTGCACAGTGGAACTAAGCTACAGGACCCATGAGGCGGAGCCCAGCCTGTCACACAGGAGGACACCTATGGGAAGAGGGGTAGCCAACCCAGCGCAGGCTGGGGTCCTTCAACCTGTGGTGCATCTTGTTGGTGTGATCCTTCTGAATAGAGGCTATTGCATGATACTCTGGAAAGTGGCCACTGTTCCCCACGGCCCTAAGAGCTAGGCAGGTGAAGGGACAGTTGGAACTGCAGCCACAAGCTCCCAGTCTGTGGCCCTTGGTTGCTGACGGTTTGGCTTTCCCTTCGGTGTACAGCGTGTGAGGTGTTGATTTCGGCGGAGGGGCATCGAGGAAAGCAGGTCTTTCAGTGTGGTGGGTCAGCTGTTCTATCCAGGTGAAGTCTGTACAGAGGACCGCCTGGAAACGGTGCCCACGGTCGCCCTCTTTCCGAATGGTTCTGTGGCTCAGTCTCCTGGTCTGTTTAGATTGAGCAGCTGCCAGCGCCCAGGCCATCCAAGGCCTGTTGAGACAGACTCCTGCAGATGCCCTGGAACTAGATGCCCTTGTGCAGAGCCTGGAACTTCAGCTCCTTCCACGTCTGAGTTTAGCTGACAACCTCACTGGGAGGGAGGCTGTCATACAGAACCACATACAGAAGTTGGGGTCCTTTGAAGGGACAAGAGCCCCCTGCAGAGGAATGGCTGCATGGGGCCTTCTGCAGGGTCTGGCCCTACCTCTGATCTCTACCCCCAGCTCATCTTTTCACCCTTTCCCTCTGTCCCTGTAGAGGCCCCCTCCCCCCCCCAAAAGTCTGCCTCTCAATCTTCAAGGCAGCTTCAGTTGTGTCTGCCCTGTGCCTTCCCCATCCGTCTTCAGCTTCAGACTCCTCTGTTCCCTTCCAGTTCCCTGTCCCTGCCTCTCCAGTTTCTCTTCCCCGGAGGAGCTCCCCTCAATTTCCATTCTTCATCTGACCACGCAAGGGCTAGAGCACAACAGCCTCAGCTTCAGAGCCAGGCTCCGCCTCCAGCTGCTGATGATCACTGACCTCTGACCTCTGAAAGAGTCTCAGCAGACTCTAAGGAGGACCACTGGGGGTAATGCATGTTAATAATAATTTCTAATAATAAAAAAAATCACAGCCGGGTGTTGGTGGCGCACGCCTTTAATCCCAGCACTCGGGAGGCAGAGGCAGGTGGATCTCTGTGAGTTCGAGGCCAGCCTGGGCTACCAAGTGAGTTCCAGGAAAGGAGCAAAGCTACACAGAGAAACCCTGTCTCGAAAAACCAAAAAAAAAAAAAAAAAAAAACACAAAGCAGAATTTCAGGGACCAGAAGCTGCTGCGACATGGGACGTGGGGACAGGAGTCAATACACTGTGGTGCCCCACCCTGCTCTCCTCTCCCAGCTCAGCCTCCAGGCTCCTCCTGCCCAGATCTCCTTCTCACAGGGCTTACTAAGTGCCAAACTGTCTCCCAGGTGTTCTTAGCCCCTCTTCTCCAGAAACAGCTAGGCTAGAGCCCGTTTGGCAAAAGGATAAGCTGGTAGACAGTTCTGCCATGGAACAGGGAGACCCTTCTTTGCCTACTTGCCCACAAAGTTGGCAAAGTTAACCAGCCACAAACTAGGAAAGAGCAGGTAGCACATGAGCTTCTGGGTTGCGGGAGGGATGAGAGGGAGGAGACAAGGTTCTGAGCATCACTGTATACTGGGAAGAGAGGGAGACAGTGGCAACAGATGAGCGCTGTAGCAACAGCTTAGTAAGCACCACATGGAGTGTGGTGGCATACGCTTGTAATCCAGCACTCGGGAGGCTAAAGGCAGGAGGATCGTGACTTCAAGGCCAGCTTGGACTGTGTAGTGAGACACACACACACACATCTGTGGTGATATGTTATGTAGCCCCAATAAAGCCTACCTGGGGATCAGAGGACAAAGCCAGCCACTATATTAAACATAGAGGTCGGGCAGCGGTAGCACACGCCTTGAATACTAGTATTCAGGAGGCAGAGATCCAGCTGGATCTCTGTGAATTCAAGGCCACACTGGGGACAGAGCCAGGCATGGTGGCACATGCCTTTAATCCCAGCACTAGGAAGAAAGGAAGACGGCAGGGCACAGAAAGGTATATATGGCGTGAGTAAACAGGAAGTCTCTCTCTTGAGGCTGAGGACTTTGTAGAGGTAAGAACGTGGCTGGCTTGTTCTGTTTCTCTGATCTTTCAGCTCTCACCCCAATATCTGGCTCCAGGTTTTTTTTATTAATAAGACCTTTTAAGATTCATGTTACACCCATCTCAATAGAACAAAATGAAAAATAGTAAATAAGCAATAAAGATTTGGGGTTTAGATTAAAATGAACAATTATTAAAAGATCTTTATATGTGATGTGTATTTAATAATTTATGGAATACATGTAAATTTATATGTGACAACATATAGTTTATAAAAGTACATAGCTTATATCATGATTCTTTAAAATATTTAAAGCATGTATACATTTATAAATGAGAATACTCTAACAACAGGAACCATCTAGATATGTCACTGGCTACCTTGGAAAGTCGCGAGGTCCCCATCGTGGGCAGTGTGCAGGCAGAGGCTGCAGGCCTGCTGTGGGAGCAGCTATGAAAAGCAGAGTGTATGTACCAAGGGCCCGGGGCTCTGATACTCTCTAGCTGTCACTGGGATTCACTGGGAGGGAGCCAGCTCAGGCTTCGCTATGCAGGGTGGGTGGACAAAGGTCAGAGGCAATGCCAAGAGCAGGCTCCCCTTTCCAGTTTTAATCCGGGGTTTAGTCAGGTGGTCCAGGACACAGTCAGTAAGTATGTGGTGCTCAGTGGGGATATGAGAGGGCTGAGTGGGGAGCGGGGCTTGGGGAACTAGCCCTGGCGGGAGCATGGGATGACTCCCCTGGAGTCTCAGCAACGAGGAAGATCCTGCAGACTGTGGGTTCTCCCTCTCTACCACACAGCCCCTGAAGTCTGAACCGGAGAGTCATGGTTCTAAATCCCAGCACTGAGCCCTGGTAGCCAGAGTAGCCATCTCCTGTGTGTCAGGCCTGTCCTTAATTTCTCCGCTACAAAATGGGCTAACATTAAGTGGCTAGTGATGTGGTTGACAGTGAGAGGAAATGGCATCTACAGAAGAGCCAGCTCTGAGCCCTGCCCATGTGCCTGGGCAGGCCAGCAGGACTGTTCGAACTCTATAAACGCATGGGTCTTGATGGCAAAATGAACCAGGAGACCCTCTGACCCTAGGTCCACTTCTGCCTGCCTCACAAGGTCCCTTTGCTTCTTCTTGGAGAAATGTGGGTCTTTGACCCAAGGCTGACCAAAGACTGTCACATCAGGATAAGCCTGTGACAAAGGAGATGTGCTGGGTGTCGGCTCCACATCTTACAGATAGAGACTAAGGAACTGCTCCTCAGATGGGGGCTCCAGAATGCTTTCTCTTTCGTTTGGACAGCAACCCTGAAAGCCTGGAGCCCTGTACTTATCCCCGAGCTGGGGAAACAGAGGCCATGTCCACATCACTCAGGGTAGCAGACTGCTTCATTTTCTGGGCTTTTAAACTCAAAGCACTCCTCACCTCCACTTCTTTTTCCTAGAAAGAGAGAAACGAAATAATCATAACAAGGCCATGGTTCAGGCAGCTCTCTCCACTCTACAGGACACACACACACACACACACACACACACACACACACACACGGCAGTCTTGTGTTTACATTTTTCCCTCCTTTCTGAAAATGGCAGAGGATGGAGCTCTGAAGCATTCATGACTCTCTCCCTCGCCCCAGTCAGAGTTGGAAATCTCTAGAAAGAACCAAAGAAAGGAGCCACAATCAGAAGGGACTGGGAATCAGGGGCTGCAGGTTTAGAGGGGGGGGGCATCAAATGATGAAGCGGCCCTCTGTTCCTTCCCAAAGTGGTTCCATGTCTAGAAGTCTCTGCCTTGATTCTGACTGGATCTGCATTAGATGTCCTTGGGAGAGAAAAGGGACTTGTCACATTTCTGCCATGAGAGCATGTTCATGCCCAGAACAAGGTAAGATCCAGCGCTAGTCTTGCCATCACCACAAATGGCAGCTGAGCTGAAGACTCTTTTCCCCTGGGCACGCATTCCCGGTCTCCGACAAAGCAGCGTCTCTCTAGGGAAAGCAGATCTCCCTGTCAGCAGCACAGCCTCCCAGCCAGCCCTCTGCCCTGTCTCCGCTGTAGGTTCACAGGGCCCTGTGTCAGGAATGACAGTCTCCTCTCTGAGTGAAGACAGGAGAGCCAGGGCCAACTTCTTATGGAACAGACTTCTTGGAAGGAAGCCGGAGGGGGTGGCAAGGGGGGCCCAGAGTCAAACCAGGACAGAGGTCCCCAGGAGGAGCCCAGCAAGACTCCCCATGATCTCAATCAGGAAAGGACACCCAGATGTCAGGTCTCCACCTCCCAACCAGAGCCAGGCACAGCTTCATGTTTACAAAACCTCCTACCTGCCAGGTCTCCTTCATGTTCCCTCCCAGGAGCCTCCCCTTCCCCTGGGAGCCCACCCGACATGGTCTCCAGCACTCACGGTTCTGTTCTCCAAGGCCAGTTATTGCCCAGAACATTCACACCCGGGTACAGTTTACAGAGTGTCTGGTAGCTCTCCCAGTGTTGAATGAGGAGTAATCAAACGCATAGGCCCTAAGCTACACCTGGGCTGCTGTTCCTGGGGGAACATTTCAAAGAGTTACACAGAAAGTGACGCGGCCCTGTTTGTACTCAGTGGGATCGCGTTTCCTACTAGAATTTCCAGCAAGAAATCAAAGAAAGGAATCCTTCTGTCAAAGGGAGGGTTTATACACGTCTGACATGAGACTGCAAACAGCGAGCTTCCATACTTAAGGGCTAGAGCCTGCAGGGGTATGAGGCGGGAGCTGTAGCCACACTCAGCCCTGTAGCCTCCATTTGCTTGTGCACAAGACAAAGATACAAGTACTCAGTAAGTGGCTTTGGGGCACAAAGCTAAGGTGTAGGCACAGACCCAGGTCAGTGGTTCGAGCCACAGCAGCAGGTGCTGACCCGACAGGGCTGGAGCAATCCCCCTAAGCCTCTTTAGCTCCTTAGTAGGGTTGGCCATGCAGATTTTCTATCCATGTATGTCTGGAGCCAGTAAGGTCTCCATAACCCTGTTTGTGATTCACACCGCAGTGAGCAAGACCAGATGGACAGAACACCTAGAGAGGCCCAGCTGAGCAACCTTTACAACACACCATCATCACGCCTGGTCCACAAACACCTGAATGCTGCTGCTCACAGAACATCCTCCCACAGGCTCAGAGTAGGGAACTTGGGCCATGTTCTTGGGTCCCATTTGTCCACCTGTCATCAAAAGCAGCTTGGCCAAATGGCATCAGAGGATCCTTTCCTCTATGAGACCTGAGGGACTCTGTTCTATAGATTCAGCACCCAGTGGGGTTCACAGAAACCAGTGAGGTGCAGGGTCAGAGCAGAGCATGAAGATGAAGAGTTCTCCCTGTACCACCATGCAGAGGTGAGGCCCCACTCTACCACCAGGCAGAGGTGAGGCCCGGCTTTCCAAGAAAGCCTGGATGTGGTGCTTCCCTCTGCCACCAGAGACTTTGGCTCTGGGATTTCTCAGACCTGCTTGCCAACCTCTGCCTGTTCCCTTCCATACTGGGGCCTCCCTCTGCAGGGCCACAGCACGGTAGGGTCCCTTCTGCTCTTAACAGAAGTCTTTCAGCAGTGCCTGAAAGATCAAGAAACGTCAGTGGAACCAAAAGGAACCTTGGCATTTAGATCAAGGTCGTTAATCTTAACCCAAGATCTGGGGGTTGTTAAAAGGGATAAGGGGCCACTTTCCTAGAGGGCATCGATCAAGCTCTCAAACTGTTCTGCCCACTGCCCAAGACTGTAGAGGTGAGAGTAACGGGGAGTTGGAAGTGCTTGCTCCTTGGTTAGTTGGCTCATCACAGAGTGCTAGTGGTGGAGAGACTGCCTGTAGGAAACTCGGGGCAGTGTGCTGGGTATACAGTGGAGACTAAAACCTGTCCTGTGGTATTTACAGTCTCCATGGATGTGGAGCTGTCAAACATTAATCAGACAAGTAAACATAAGCCAGCAATTCTGCCTGTTAGGGTGAGACAGGTAAAGGTCCCGGGCCCTGAATATGGGCCCATGACAGAATGAAGTCACGTCCAAGAGCCCTGAGTGGCTCTTCAGCGTGTGACTGCAGATAGTCTGCTGTAAAGAGAGGTGTGTGGTCTATGGGAAGGCTAATAACCTATGGAGCCTGGCTGAGTAATTCCACTCAGAAAATGAAAATGAATACTCAGGGTGGTTCCCCCTGTGGTACAGGAACCTCCAACTCCCAGATATCTCCCTGGAGGGGTTTTCAAGGGAACCCTCTATAAACCAGAAACCCCAACTTCCCTGAAGACCTGCTTCCTCCTGCCACCCCAGGAAAGTTGTTAGTTCTCGGGTGGAGTTTCATCACCAGAAAGCCAGACACATGGTGGCCCATGGCAGAAGCCAAGATAAAGAGGCCCATGGGCAGCTGCCAAGATAAAGAGGCCCATTTTGAGGGAGGATGGCTGCAGTCCCATCAAAGTCCCCTACTTACCTGGGGACTGGCAGAAACACAGGAGCCAAGGGGCCAGGCTCTGCTTTTAGCACCAAACATTGTTCTAGAACCATAGCCCATAAACTCACCCATCAACAGTCCACAGGTAGAGAACTGCAAATCTCAGATGAGCTCCTGTGGCTGCTTCCGGTGGATAGAGCCAGGGCACAGCCCTGAGTTCAGAAACCACCACTCTCATTGGCCACCTGAGTCTGGACCCCCTTGGAGCAACACTCCACTAGTTCACTGCTTTTGGCCTGAGAAAGCGAGCATCGAATGACATTGGCCCAGAGTCCCATGTGCAGGGACCGGCTGAGCTCCAGGGATCAGCAAAAGCTGGTGGGTGGTCCAGCCAGCTGGGATCAGGCCCTCCCACCCAAGCAGCTCTCTGCCCCCTCTGCCACTGTGCCCAAGGCTCTAAAGGCCTAAGCTCTCACTCACACAGCATGGCCTGCCCACTGCCTGGAATTCCACAGACATGGCTACATCCGCGCCTTGCAGAAGAGAGGCCACACACAGGCTGTCTGGGGAGCATCAGGGCTGCCACAGAGGCCCAGGGATAGGGCTGGACTTGACCTACATAGCAAGTGAGAAAACGCGTAGCAAAGACAACCAACAGGGTATGGCTCAGGGAAGGACAGGAATGGACAGAACACAGATAGGGGCAGTACGATGAGGAGGCCAGGGTAGGAAGCTAGAGCTAGACACAGAAGAGGTGTCCATGGCCACGCTGAATCAGGAAGGTCCCCTCTCCAGTCAGTGACAGGACTCTGACCAGAGCTATGACCCGGTCACACTAGACTTTGCAAAGGAAAGCAAGGCGGCATGCAGCTGGCCCCCACAGCTCCCAGTCCGCCTGGCGCCAATCAATTCCCAAACCCCTCCCCCTCAGGAAGCAGGCCTAGGCTAGCTTGGAACAATCCCAAATCAATAATACATCTTAATCAAATAGTAGCAAATCTTTAATTGAAACCAATCACGAAATTGCCTTCTCCTCCCTTCCCCAGAGCGTGCTTTTGATTAGGCAGACAGAAAGTGGCATAATTTCCCACCCAGGGACTTGGGGTCCTACCCAGGCCCCCTTCTCTGCTCACAGCTGGGAAAGATAAGCTCCACAGGGGTGGGGAAGTGGGGGTTGTGGGATCCCAGATAGGCCTGGGTCCGGGGCTGGTCTGCAAGTGTGGGTTTCCTTGTGTGGTCCCTGGAGTGTAGGAAACATTCAGGGACACCCCCTGTGATACCAGAGAAGATTCTAGAGCCTACAGGATAGGCTATTCTCACTGGGCTACTAAGAGCTCCACTTAGTAGAGTCTGAAGGATGACAGGATTCATGGGTAGCTGAGGAATGGAGGCGCCATGGGTGATTTGCCTGCCAATGGAGGCTGAGGACTCAGACACAGTGCCAGCTGCCAGACCCTGTCTCTGAACTTCTAGGCCACTGTGCAAATGCAGCCAGTCCAGTTGCAGCCAGTCCAGTCACCTCCTGCCCTGTCACATATACCCAGCTTTGAACACCTAGTAAACTCCACTTTGTCATCAGGTGAGTGGGCTAGACCTCAGTCCACCACTCTTAACCAGAGCACATTGAGAGCATCTATGCCTTTGAGCCTGACTCTGCAGGGTGACCGTATCTACAGTCCTGATCCCCTGTCTAGCTGTGTGCTGTGTTTGCACACCCAGATCCCCAGGGGTTTCCTCAAGACCTGGCCTTGTGCCTGTCCACACCCCACCACTCTGCCCAGTGCCATGCCCCCATCATGATGCCTGAATCTTGCCTCTAACCATCAGTGGGGTTCACCCAGGCCTCTGGAATAGGCAGTGATAGTTGTAAGCTGGTACCGTGTGAATATCACACTCCCTTTCTACCCACTCCTCTGGTTCCTTGGAGGATGTTCCAACTCCATATGGTACTGGTAAGACAGTCAGATCCTGTCTCCCACCCATCGCAGTAGCCAAGCTGTCAATCAGAGTACCCCACCCTAGCCACAGCAGCTTGTCAGAGATGGACAGAGGAGCCAGACAAGGACAGTCAGAGGCTCCTGCTGACATCAAGATGCCAGAACCATCTTACCTTCCAGATGAAGCCAAGCGGAGGCTAATAGGACCATGTGGTTCAAGACGCAACTGCAGTTCCAGAGCATCATTCGAAGCTCTGAGTCCAGCTGACTTGAAGGCTTACTAGAAACAATAAAGTCCCTTTCAGTCCAGACCCATTTGAGTTTAATTCTGACACTGTCATCAAACAGTCCCTAACCAGCCTGCCATGTGGGGATATACATGGTGTTGATGGAAATCTCACAAGATCTGTGAGCATCCCCTTGTCTAAAGGTCCACTGGCTACAGATGGACAGGCATCACTGTACTGACAAGGAAGTCTGGGGTCAGCAGGCCTCAGCCCTGCTCTTTATGATGCCCTCAAATCTCACAAGTCCCATCAAAATGACCCCTGACCCTCTGGTGTCCCTTGACTGAGAAAATACACAAATCACTAAACTTTTTAAATGAATGTATTGGTTTCTGCAGCCGCAGCAGCATTTGCACACCAGGAAAAGCAAAACGTCCTGGTTTGCTTTCTGTTTTCTGTGATAAACAGCATGAACAAATCCAACTTGGGAAGTGTCCTGGCTAGGTTTACCTCAACTTGACACAAGCTAAAGCCATCTGAGAAGAGAGAGCCCCAATAAAGAAAACGCTTCCCTAAGGTTGGGCTATAGGCAGGCAAGTCTACAGGGCACTTGCTTAATCTGTGATTGATGGAGGAGGGTCCAGCCTATTGTGGATGGGGACATCCCTGGGCTGGTAATCCTAGGTGCTGCAAGAAAGCAGGCCAAGCAAGCCATGAGGAACAAGCCAGCAAGCAGCACCCCTCCAAGGCCTCTATATCAACTCCTGCCTCCAGGTTCCTGCTCTGTTTGAGTTTCTGCCCTGACTGCCTTTGATGATGAACTGTGATATGGAAATGTAAGCAGAATAAACCCTTTCCTCCCCAAGTTGCTTTTGGTCACGGTGTTTCATCCCAGTAATAGTTGCCCTAACTAGGGAAGAAAGGAAAGCGTTCATTTGGATTACCTGTCCCAGTTACAATCCATCAGTGAGGGAAGCCACAGCAGGAACCTAGAGGCAGGAACTGAAGCAGAGGTCATGGAGAATTACTGCTTTCTCTCCCCCATTGCCTTGCTCAGCTACCTTTCTTATACAGCCCAGAACCTTCTAGGTACCATCACTGCCTAGGTGGTGGCACCACCCACAGTGAGTTGGGCTTTCCCACATCAATCATTAACCATGAAAATGTCCCACAGACATGCCCACAGGCCAATCCAATAGAGGCAATTCCTCATCTGAGGTTCCCTCTTCCCAAGTGTGCCGTGCTGACAGCTAAAGCTAACCAAGACACAAAGAGCCCTCCAAACATGCCGAAGAATTAACAATTCAGTCCCAAAAAAAATGTAGAGGAGGGCAGACATTAGAGAGAACTCTGGGCAGCACTGGCTAAGGCGTTAGCTTTCGTCACTGTGACAGAGTACTTGAGGGGAGAAGGATTTCTTTTGGCTCAGAGCTTTGGAGGCTTTGGTCACGGTTTCTTGGTCCCATGGCTTCACGACTTCTGGGCTCATGTGTGGTGAGACAGTCTCTCACCATCCAGAAATGCAAATAGTCTTTCTCCAGCTGGGCTCATCCTCTGAATGGTCCCACCCCTTCCTAAAGGCACCATCATGTTAGGTCAGAGCCCTTTGGACCCAATGGCCTCTCAATTCCCAGTGGCTG
The DNA here is from genome assembly GCA_902168325.1 of Peromyscus nudipes. NCBI lineage: Eukaryota > Metazoa > Chordata > Mammalia > Rodentia > Cricetidae > Peromyscus > Peromyscus nudipes. The sequence continues at coordinate 23,517 of CABHPH010152910.1, forward strand.
GGAACCAAGCATTCAATACGCAAGCTTGTGCCATGGGTGGGCTTGGGAAGTCACTTCATATACCCATAATAATATTTAACAAGGTAGAGCCTTTGTCTCCAAACCTGGATCGAGGCAGCCACTCTGAAACTCCAGGTCCTGCCCTGATAAACTACTAGTCACTCCAGCTGCGTAGCCAGGAGGCCATTTTTCTCTCATTCTACCTCATTCTCTTTCCAAACCTCTTCACTTTCTCTAAGAGGTCTACGCTGCCCTTGAACCCTGGGTCTGGCCCAACCACCACCAACCAGCCTTGGGGATGCTATCTCCAGTTCTAGTAGGGACATGGGTCGGACACACGCCTTCATGATTCCTGTCCTCTGTTGGACTGCAGCATGGCTGCCTTCTTTCACTCAGGGCTGCTGGGGCTTGCACATAAAAGAAAGTGCTACAACCATGATGCAATCTTGAGTCTTAATCTAGCAAGCCAAGGCTTTCCCCCACTGTCCTGGGCTATCCTCGGGAAATGATGTTTATGAAAGTAGGATTTTTGTAATGGGCTCTTGGGCAACAGTCTGACTTTAGATTTTCTTCCTGTAGATGCTATAAACTGGAAGGGGGGCTTATTTCTCTCCTTGCTTTGGGAACTAGGAAGCTTGGAGCCAGACTTCTAGCAAGAATAAAAGAATATGTCGTTTTATGAAGAGTTTTTTTCTTTTTCTTCTCTTCTTCCCCTGATGACCCCACCCAGTAGTCTTTCCTCTTACGCCGCCTATAGAATTACTTTAGAGTTCAAAGAGAAAGAAAAATACCTAAACAGTGACATGAAAACTTCACTGGAACTGGGATTAGACGCTGCTTCACCTACCCCCACTCCAGTGCCCTTCCCAATGCCCCCAGGCCCTCCACAGCCCTCCCTCCAAGGAGCTAAAAGTCTTAGGGATCTTGGTTGGTTGGTTGGTTGGTTGGTTGGTTGGTTGGTTGGTTGGTTG
>CABHPH010152910.1:33263-46965 GCA_902168325.1 Peromyscus nudipes
ACGTTACAAAAAGCTTGCAAAAATAAATCTCATAAAATTTTAAGTCAGTTTATGATTTTGTGCTGAGCTGAATTCATAGTTTTCCTTAGCCACATGTGGCCTATGGACTACAGCTTTCCTCAGCCACATGTGGCCTATGGGCCACAGTTTGGACATGTCTGCTATCACATTTCTCAGGTCTTCAGAGCACAAAGAACAAAGCACAGAGTTTGGAAGCAGTGCCATTTAGCAGTGCCATTTAGCAATACCAGAACTGTGACCCGCTATGGCCACAGAGGTGTAGATAGTAAATGTAGCAGAAACCTGGATGGGAGCAGACAGTGTGGACAGCATCCTGGACAGCTCTGTGGGGCACTGGGCATCATCTCTTTATTTATTAATAGTTCTTTATAAGAGCATCTTCAATATTTATGAGGTTGCAATAAAATTACATAAAGAACAATCCTATCGAAAGGCTGCATCAAAAAGAATATAAGAAGGACATTTTTTTAAAACCTGAAATGAATATTTCTGATCTTTTGATTGAACTTTAAATTTAGCACTGAGCTTCCTGACAATGGTGGAAAATGTAAACTGTTAGTTAGTTATGTGAATTTGAATACAAAATGAAACATTAAAGTATTAGGGGAGTATTTATTTCCCGTTGCTAAATTCTCCTGGTCCCTGATAGAGACTTGCAGAAGGATAAAATATCCCCAATACTTACTATCCCATCTTACTTATATAAGTGGGCATTTACAAAAAATATAATGCATATATATGTATGTGTTATATCATACATACATATAATAATATATCTGCATATATTCAATCCATGAACTCTAGAATCCATGAAAGCTAGATAAATGAAAGCCAGCCTGCTAAGAATTGACTCTACAACTTAAGGGTTTCAGACCCAGAAAGGGGAGTAGGGACATTGAGTTCTAATGTCCATGTGTGGCTGTACATATGAAACCCCACGCACATAGCTCAGTCGGCTTTTTTAGAGTTACTCTATCATCAAAACCAGGGCAGGAGAAGTCACATTCATCAGAAGGCAGTTAAGGAAGTATGTTGCCACCCCAATCCTATTTGGGAACTAAAGCTTTGGGACCATGAGTGCATGGGGTCCACACAGACAGTCTCTTCCTGTATCTATTACTCTTCTGTTACTGTGAGTGAAGACTAGGCAAGAAGCAGCTTCAGGGAAAAGGGTTTATTTTTGGCTCTTAGGAATACAGCCCATCATAGCTAAGAAGGCGTGGCAGCTGGTCACATTGCATTTGCACCCTAGTGACCCACTTCTCCCAGCAAGAGTGCACCGCAAGACCCTCCCAGGGGTAAGAAGCAAGTGTTCCAGCAGTGAACTCACTGGGAACATTTCTCATTCAAATCACAGTGCTTCGCTACCAGCTAACGTCCCTAGGCAGCCCCAGACACAGCCTAGCAAAGCACTGAAGCCCCAAAGGCTGTTTTCATAGTCAGGACACTGCAGATACACTTGGGAGGAATCTGAAGAGAGGAGCTCACAGTCTGAAATTACAAACTGAGGAGTCAGATTGATGAGAGTCCTCAGATGAGAAAACCCTCTGAGGGGATGTAGGTGATGGAAGGAGCTGAGCAAGACTGTAGAACATCTATGTTCCCTGCGCGGCCAGCAACGTGGTAGAGAGCTCCTGCAAGCTTTCTTCTTGTCCACACAGTCAAAAGAACTGCTGGATGGCAAGAATTCTTCTGGAATGACCTGTCAGCAGCAGACAAAAACCCCGACACTACAGGGAACCTTGTTTTAGATGCTGATACGGGCAGAGCAAAGATCACACAATCTGGATCCTCCTCAGATCCCTCGGATTGTCATTTCCCTCTTGTACAAATGAGGAGACGGAGGCATAACCAGGTTGCACAACTGGATTCTGAGCCCACAGCCTGCAAAAACAGGGCACAGCTATAAGCTAGGATAGCCGGCTCCCAGCATGCCTCTCGCTCCCAGCATGCCAGTGCTAGCAGCCCCCATGCACTGTTGCTTGGCAAATAGAGACCCTGAATTCCCCAAGCAAGACTGGTGAGGATGTTTTTGTCAGCCTTGAACTATGCAGCCTCTCCAGCTTCCTGAATCCGCGAGGGCTCTGGATCTCCTTCCCTGACTTCCTGTCATCTCCAGGCTTCTCCTCGGTCCATGGCCAGCTATTTACCCCGCTGCTTCTATCCTTCACTCCCACACTATCTCAGTTGGCTTCTCTGTTGCTGTGATAAATGCCATGACCAAAAGCAACTTTGGGAGGAATGGGCTTACTTTTTCTTAGAGCTTCCGGTCCATCATGAAGGGGAGGCAAGGCAGGAACCTGGAGGCAGGAACTGAAGCAGAGGCCATGGAGAAACGCTGCTTATTAGCTTGTTTCTCATGGCTTGCTCAGTCTGTGTCCTCGGGTTTCTACTGCTGTAAAGAGACACTGTGACCACAGCAATTCTTACAAAGGAAAATATTTCACTGAGTGTCTTAAAGTTTCAGAGGTTTGTCAGGTGGTGGTGGCGCACGCCTTTAATCCCAGCAATCCAGAAGCAGAGCCAGGCGGATCTCTGTGAGTTCAAGGTCAGCCTGGTCTACAAAGCTAATTCCAGGACAGTCAGGGCTACACAGAGAAACCATCTCAGAGAGAGAGAGAGAGAGAGAGAGAGAGAGAGAGAGAGAGAGAGAGAGAAAACAGTTTCAGAGGTTTAGTCCATTATCATGGTAGGACATGGCAGCATGCAGACAGACATGGTAATAAGGAAGCTGAGATTTCTACATATCACAGGCAACAGGAAGTGAACTGAGACATTAGGTGGTATCAAGGTCATACCTACTCCAACAAAGCCATACTTCCTGATAGTGCCACACCCTTTGGGGGCTATTTTCTTTCAAACCACCACATTCCACTGCCTGGCCCCCAAAGCCTTGTAGCCATATCGTAATGCAAAAGTGCATTCATTCCAACTTCAAAAGCCCTCATAGTCTATAACAGTCTCAAACTTATTTAAAAGTCTGAAGTTCAAAGTCTCTTCTGAGATTCATGTAATCTCTTAACCATTATCCCCTGTAAAATCAAAATCCAAAAACAGATCACATACTTCCAACATATAATGGCACAGGATATACATTACCATTCCAAGAATTAGGGAAGGGAGCATAGTGAGGAAATACTGGACCAAAGCAAGACCAAAACCAGCTGGGCAAACTCCAAACTCTGCATCTCCATGTCTGATGTCAAAATGCTCTTCCGATTTCCAACTCCTTTCAGCTTTGTTGACTACATCATACTGCTTTCCCTTGGGCTGCTTCCACTCCCTGTTAGCAGCTTTCCTCAGCAGGTATCTCATGGCTCTGGCATCTCCAACATCTTAGGGTCTCTAAGGTGATTCAGGCTTCAACTTCATAGCTTCACGAAATGGCCACGCTAGGCCTCCATTGAGGGACATCCCTGACACATGCCTGGCCTCTGGGTCTTCTCTTAGTCACAGAGGCAAACTCTATAACCCCTTTCTTCTATCCTTAATTTTAAACCCAGAACCACATGACTGAAGCTGCCAAGTTCTGCTGCTTGCTGGGGCTGGAACATGGCCCCCTTGTTCTATTACATCTTCACCAGCTTGCTGTTTTCCATGGTTTCCTTCACTACCTAAGCTTGGCTGTCCTGGAACTTGCTCTTTAGATCAGGCTGGCCTCAAACTCAGGGATCTGCCAGCCTCTGCCTTCCCAGTACTGGGTTAAAGGTGTGTACCATCACACCCAGCTCCAAGCTTTTCTTTAATTCCTTTTCACAAGTTGGAAACTTAGCAGGGTGGGGTCTTGCCCTGAGGCCAACACTCATTTTAGTCCATTTCTTAATCTGTTTATCTCCCTGAATACAGGACTAAGCTCCATTCCACTTCCTTGTAGTCAGAGGTTTTCCTGTCCTGACCACCCACTCCCCATCTGGTCAGCTGCTTCCAAATTACCACACAGAGACAATATTATTTATAAATGCTCAGCCAATAGCTCAGGCTTGTTACTGGCTAACTCTTACATTTAAATTAATCCACATTTCTAGTTATGCTTTGCCACGTGGCTCATGGCTTGTTACCTAATTTTCTACACATCCTGCTTGTTCGGTGGCTGACTAGCATCTCCCATGACTCTCCTGACTCTGTCCTGCCTCCTCCCATCATTCTCTCTGTGTCAGGCTGTCTTGCCCAATCTCTTCTTGCCCTGTTATCGGCCAATAAGATTTTATTAACCAACGAGGGTAATACATATTCACAGTGTACAGAAAGATTATTCCACAGCACTTCCTGATACTCTTTTTCTCCTCAGCTTGCTCCTTTTCATTATAACTCTTTATAAGCATGAACAATAGTTCATGACAGAGTCTATACTAGGGTATTTTGAGATTTCTCTTACCAAAGGAATTAATCCAAATCTCTTCAGTTTAGCCTCAAGCAGACTCTTTAGACAAGAGAAAAAAGCTGCCACTTTCTTCACCAACATATCCCAAGAATGATCTCTAGGCAACATAAAAATTCTTCTTCTCTGAAACCTCTTGATTCAGGCACAGTTCAAATCATTCTCGGCACCATTGTCTTCCATGCTCCTACTAGTATGGCATTAAGCAGTGCTTAAAGCTTTCCTAACCCAAAGTACCAAAGTCCAAATTCCTCCAAACAAAAGCATGGTCAGGTCTATCACAACAATACCCCAGTCCCTGGTACCAACTTCTGTCTTAGTTAGGGTTTCTATTGCTGTGGAGAGACACCATGATCACAGCAACTCTTATTAAGGAGAAACATTTTATGGGATAGCTTATAGTTTCAGAGGTTTAGTCAATTATCATCATAGTGGAACACAACCGTGTGCAGGCAGGCATGGAGCTGGAGCTGAGAGTTCTACATCATGATCAGCAGGCAACAGGAAGTGATCTGAAACACTGTGTGTGACTTGAGCATATATGAGACCTCAAAGCCACAGTGACACACTTCCTCCAACAAGGCCATACCTACTCCATCAAAGCTACACCTCCTAATAGTGCCACACTCTTGAGGGGGCCACTTTCCTTCAAACCACTACAGCCTGCTTTCTTATAGAACCCAAGGGGCTGGAGAGATGGCTCAGTGGTTAAGAGCACCAACTACTCTTCCAGAGGATCTGGGTTCAATTCCCAGCACCCACATGGCAGCTCCTAACTGTAATTCCAGTTCCAGGGGACCCAACACCCATGGCAAAACACCAATGCACACGAAATAAAGAAAATAAATTTTTAAAAAAGAACCCATGACCACCAGTCCAGAGATGATACCACCCAGAGTGGGCTGGACCCTCCTACATCAACCATAAATAAAAAAATGCCTGATAGACTTGTCTATAAGCCAATAAGATGGAAGCATTTTCTCAATTGAGGCTTCCCTTCCCAGGTAACCCCAGTTGAGTCAAGTTAACAACAAAACAAAAACAAAAAAAAATACTGCCCAATTTAGTGGCAGATCTTAGAAGTTAGTCAGCTATACCTAAAGAGATCTTAAACTAGAAATTTTATCATCTCACCTCTTTTGATTTGCATCCAAGCCACCAACCTGTCCTCTCCCTCTTGAACAGCTTCAGTGAACAAATGCATGGCTAGATCTTTGACTGGACTGCAGCTGCTTCAGGACAGTTTTCTAGAAGAGAAGTCATTGCAAAGATTAAGGAGAAAAAAATGAGATGGTTCCCACCATGACAGGTATAGGAGGGGGAAGGCAATTGTGGACTGTCTGCTGGTAGTGGGAGAAACTTCTGTAGGTGTAGCCTTCTCCCAGCCATCTGTACTCAATCTACATCCACACAATAAACTAGGAATCTTGCAATAATAGCATCCAAACATTCTCTAGCTTTTAATGTTTGTAAGATTGATTTTATCTTAAACTATGTGTATTTATGTGTATCTGTGTACAGGTATGTGCACATGTGAGTGTAGTGCCGGCAGAGGCCAGAAGAGGGTGTTGGATACCAGAGAGTTGGCATAGTAGGCAGTTGTGAATCCCTCAACATGGGTTCTGGGAACCAAACTCAGTCCTCTGCAAGTACAGTGTGTGCTTTTAACCACTGAGTCCTCTCTTCAGTCCCTTTTCTAGCCTCTAAAAATTAACATTATCGCATACACAGTTTCCAGGTTATTACCAAAGTCTCCAGTCCCCTCCTTTTAGGTGGATGCAAATATTTCTTAATGAGCAAGTTATTCTTCATTCATTTACTCTATTGTTGACATACAGGGAAGCTGCTTATAAAACTTGGCCATCATACATGTCATTCACAATAAGTATTCTCTCTTCATGCATAATAAAGACCATGTTCATGTTTCTTTTTTCCCTTTGGCTGCTGGGGAGCTTACCCTCAATTTATGGTTTAAGTATACAGTTCTATTTTTGTGAATCTGCTTTATTTTCCAGTCTCTTGGGTCCTGGTGTTTTGTTGCTTATTTGTGTCTTGTATGTTTCTTAATGGCCTGCTCAGAGCCTTGTGGATCAAGGACAAACACCAATTATTAATAAGATATTTAACACAATGCTGAAGTGACCATCCAGGCACCTAGCTTTTCCCTCTATCTGGGAATCACTAATTAGTACACCTAGCAGAGTTTTCAAGAATGACATCACCAGTCACCAGATCAAACACTCAGAATATCATTTAGCCTCTCGATACACACTAGCCCAGAACCTTCCAGGGAGAAGAGGGACATAGGGTTGGAACATGATACATATAATCAAACCAAACCCTCCATCACACTCCCAACACAGGCAAAGGGCAGGGTTGTGCCCAGTGTGGAAGGTGTTTGCAAGGCATAACACCTAACTACTACCTCTTGGCTTCCTAGGTTCACTTTGAACCCAACAGTTGGGCATCCTCCTCCATGCTGCACAGAACATGGAGCAGGCACTTGGCAGAGTCTCGTTGACAGGAGGGAAGAGGTGGGTGGGTGGTGTTGTCCCTAGGCCCAGGTCTCATTTTTGGGTGAGATGCTAGCCAAGCCTTTGGAGACTTCAGTCTCCAGTGCATTTTGAACCAGAAAAAAAAAGTCTTCCATGGCCTGGCCCAAGAGCTACACAACAGCATCACTTTTGATTTGAACAGATGAATATCCCTCTACTTGTTCTAGACAGGGGCCCTAGGATCACAACTGTACTGTGTCCTAAACCAGACGTTTCCTATTTTAATTTTTTTATTTATAAGTGATTACAAAAATACAATTACCCTTTCACTGTGGTCTGAAAAATAAACTATAGTAAAAGGAGACATAAGTATGGGGGACACTTGCTCCAGCTTTCCACTGAAGTCTGTCAGTCCCACATGGCATTCCCAGCTAAGAAGTGACTCCATGGCAGGCTGCCTGGCCTGGCCTGGAAGTGTGGGCCACCGGGTGGGAACTCAAGAGAGTGAAAGAAATAAATGAGTAGGTAGATGGACCAGTAGTTGGATGAGTGGATCTATGGACAACCTGTTCTGCCCACTGAAATATAAATTCCCGAAAGACAAGAATTGTATTCATCTCCAGCTTCCATTAGTCAATGTGACACGGCACGGGTCTTTGATGTTTATGAAGTAAACAAACCGGTGGGTCGGTGGGCGGCTGAGTAGATGTTTGAGTGAGTGAGTGCGTGAGTGGGGCGGTGGGGAGACGGATGGGTGATTAGATTGGTGAGTGGGTAGCGGATGAATGTTTGGATGGGTGGTTATGTGGATAAACGCAATGCATGTGTGGATGTATTCATGAATCAATGATTGAACGTGAGGTACTTTGGGGTTTGGGAGGTGGTTCCTATTCCTATGTTAGCTACAAATACACTAAATGACTTTCAAGGATGCCAATCAACTCTAGGAGGCTGCTTCTCTGTGAACTTGACAATGCTCTTCCAACCGCCATGAAGTTTCTCCCTCTGCAGATACACCTTCTCTCCCTCACATGTCTTCACCTTCCTGAAGAATCCTTGACTGTCCTTGAAGGAACAGCCCGGTTTCCCCAACCCTCCTGCCACCCGGCTCATCTGTTTCCTCCTCTTTTTCACCCCTTGGTTCGTTGCCCACACTACCTAGTCCTAAAAATTCTCCTTATCCTGCTTCTCTTCTTAAGAGCAAAAGACAAGCCAGAGACCTCCTTGCGTTCCCACTTGTGACATCCAGCTCAGTCCTGGCTTGGGGAATTAAATTGGTTTCCGGGTTCAGCCTGTTTTGACGTCTTTTAAGCGTTCTCGATGGTTTGCAATCAGAATCCGATGAAGCCGTTTTGAAGAATATTCAGGGCAGGCAATTAGTGGCTCAGGCTTCACCTGCACAGAGAGTCAGCGTTTTCATCCTCCCTGGCTTGAAAGTTACATGAGATTCATTATGTATTTCCATCACATTAACATAAAAAGTCCCATTCATCTAGTTTTATCTCCAAAGCAGACAAGGAAAATTTCTCATTTTAATTGCTGGACCTTGCAGCTCAGAATGGGGTGACTAGAGGTGTCCAGAAACTTCACAGATGCCCCAAACCACAACAGGATGATTGGAAATTGCAGAGACCCCATGATTTATGTCATGGAGGAAACTTTCAAATCACAACTAGCAAGTGGGGGTGTTCTGTTCTTGAGGCTTTTTCTCACTCTCAGTGTTAAGCCCAGGCAGCCCACATCACCCTTAGGGGCTTTCTGTCTGAAAACAAAAATGGTTCCTTCCTGTTGTCTTAACCCTTTGCTGTACAGATAAGGAAACAGAGGCCTGGAAAGGGGAAGGGACTGACCTGAGATTGTAAAACCAGTTATCAAGGAAACAAGTAGGAAACGGGTCAAACTCTTCCATTGCGCCCCTTGATCCTCAATTTGCCCCATGGCCCTCAGTCTGTCCATGTAAGCCAGCTATTGGTGAGCATTAGTCCACTTACTCATCCGAGCAATTTCCATGGCTCAGTCTAACCATTTGTTTCCGTGGCTTAAAGAAGAGGGTGTCTCCTCCCCAAAAAAGAGCTCACTCCGTTGAGTTCTTATCGGAAGACCCTGGAGCATTTCAGCTCTATATCCGCAGAGGTCTCTGGGTAGGAAACACCAATGCTCGGAGGAAGCCTGTTTCTAAGCTGACTGGCAGAAAGACAATGGAAAAGGAAAACTTGTTCCCTGAGAATTCTCGTCCCTTAAGTTCTAGACCCCACTCGTCACCCCTAGTCACTTTCCATGCCACTTCCAATGCAGCAGTTCAAACTATTCTTCTTGTTCAGTCACGTGACAGGTTTGGGGGAGGCTGTTGACTTGCTTGGGGTGAAGATAGGTGGAGAGAAGCACACCGCCACCCTTGTTCTCTTGTAATCTCTGCAGGTGGGACCCACAGAGCACCTTGGCAACAAAGTGCATCTATTTCCTTTCATTGCGCGCTCCCCGTGAACACTCTAGCACAGTACTCAACTCTTGATGAGAGCCTGAGGGCTGGTGGGGTGATTTCAGGTGAAAGTCCCTTGTCCCTTTGAGATCAGGAAATTCAAGAAGAGAACAGGTCAAGAACCCAGGGGACCCTTCCTTCTTCCCATGTAGCTCAGGTGGGCTCTGGTCCTTGCTTATGGAGAAAATCCTAAGTTCACCCATGCAGATATATCTAGAAGCCCGCCTTCCTCCATCCAGCTGCTCTTCGCTCAACCTGGGAGAGCCAAGTTAAAGGCTCATTCACTGTGCAAGGCTTAACTTTGGTGAACCCCAAAGCGAGTTTCTTCCACTGTGTTAACAACTAGCATAAGAGAAGGGAAGGGAATCCTCCTGTGCGACGGTCAGAGAGGGTGTTTGGCCCAGAACCCTCATTCTGCACTTGGAAAGCCAAAAGCACCTGTACAGAGCAGCTGGCAAGGTCCTGTACACTGGTTTCCAGTTCCTGAGAGCACCTGCCTGCCTGCCTGCCTTCCCTCTTGCCTGCCTTCCCTCTTGCCTTCCTTCTCCTCCTCCCCTCTTTCTCTTTATTTCTCTCTCATACTTGATCTTGCCATGTACCCCAAGCCGGCCTAGAACTCATTAATGGAAACCAGGTTGGCCTCGAACTCAAGACCCTGATGCTGCTTCCAGAATGCTGAGCTTACCAAGCACACCAGCAACGCTGCCATTTGTTTGCTTGTTTTTTCAATCAAAATAACTATGAGTCATTTCATGTGGTCCAACCTAGAACTGGACTGAGCTCAAGGAGTCTCTGTGTGACCGGAAGTTCTCTGAAGCAAAGCTTCATCTACTAAATCCACCACAGAGCGCTTGACCATGCCTGAATAGGGATTGTGGCACGGGATGTCCGTCAAGATCAACATTATCTTTGGCTGTCTTAAACTACTTTTCATAGTCATTTTTTTTCTGTTTTTGTTTTGTTACTTGTTTTTTCATTTCTTTTTTTGTTTTTTCATTTCATTTTGTTTTGTTTTTAAAAGACAAGGTCTCACTATGTGCACACATAGCATATAGGCCGGGCCAAGAACTTTTCCAAACCTCACTGCTTCATGGAAGTATTGTCTCTCCTGGTCACGGGCTTAAGGTGTCGGTCAGAAGGGAAATGGAGAAAGACCTTCAATTCCCCCCGTAGAAATAAGCTGTCCATTCCCCACCTTTAAAAGACACAGAAAAGGACAAGGTTTGGAGATCAAGTTAAATGTCCCAATTTATTTTCATAACTTGAAACCAGAACAAACTTGGTTTTGAACAAGCGTACAAATGAAATGGCAGACACATGCTGAACTCAACATTGTGACATTAAGGGAAAAAAAGAGGCCCAAAATCTTGTACAGAGAAGAAAAGAAACAATAAATATTTCACTAAGCCGTATTGAAATGACCTCCTGTCATCTCAACATTTTATCCATAATTAAAAAAAACAAGTGCCTGTTTTTAAAACAGAGCACAAATACCAAGCAATAATAAATAGCTCCAAACTTGTTGTAAGAGACAAACCCTCTAGGCAAACAACAAAAGCTCATACGATAAGTAATAGAAAAGGTAATAAAAATATTTTGCCTCACCAGTACAAAAGCAAACAGCTGAAATCAATGTGCCTTTGCTATGCAGGGCTGATACAGAGAGCACCAAAATCACGGATTCGCCTGCGTTCAACAAAACCTTGGACGGAAGGGCCAGGTGGAAGGCTGGTCACCTCGGGGTTCACATTTTGATTAGAGTAATCCAGTCTCCTCTCCCCTCCCCTTCCCATGATGACCCTCCAATGGCAAGTGGCAGGTTCCAATGGGAGGGGGGCAACTTTGGGTAAAGTTGTGGCAGTGTGGAACCCGACCTGAGGTTGGTTGGGTCACCCACGCTAGAGCCCTTTGGCTGGGTCACCTGCTTTGGGGAGGTTGGTTGGTTGGTTTTCGCTTTGATAAGCGAAGCAAAATTCTCTTCTCTCTGCAGTGGACAGAGACATACAATCCTTGTGCTTTAGGATGGCTTAGTCCTGGCATTCTGATGACAGGTGAGCTGGTGAGCGCTGGCTAGCTTTTACAAGCACAGGAGAACCACACAGAGGCTCCCAGATAGCTAACAGGGTAGCAGAGGGGCAGGGCAGCAGAAGGGCAGGGCCATCCTGGGCCTTGGGGCAAGCCTGTGGGACACTGAGCCCTAGGCACGTGGCATCCCACTTGGCCCCCATCCTTTAACTGTGCAAAGGCAAGTCAAATGGGAAACAGTGAGGCAGACTCTGCATTTAGTAAGGACCTGCCTGGAAAGATGCACGGCCATGCTTTCATAACCTGAAATGATGATTTCTTACATTTCCTGAAATTAAAAAAAAAATTGGCTTCCTGATATAGATATTTGTGAAAAGTGTATTATTCCCTCATCCAATAAACAACCACTTTATTATCTTAAAGCTACTTGGCTTTACAAAAAAGGGGTGTTGGGGGAGAGGGGACAAAGAGCGAGGAGGAAATTAAAGATAAGATGAACAGCGAGAGGGTTGGCAGAGACTGGAGGAGGGTGGGGAGGGAACACAGGAGGAGAGAACGATGGAAAGGCACAGAATTCCTTCATCCTAGGCCCCTCACCATTCTGAAACCAATGGAATTGCAGAGGAAAGCAGCGAAGCCGAGAAGGAAAGCAAGCAGACACTGTCCATGGAACAGAAGGATCTGCCTTCAGGGCCCTCCTCAGTCCTGCCTGCACCAGCCTCAGTGGCAGAGGCTCCCCGGGGCCCAGCTGCTCCTTCGAGGAACTTTGATCCGTCCGTCCGGGTTTGCTCAAGGACGAACGCAGCTGTGGATTCTCTCTCTGCTCTGGAGGGTGGTCAGGGGGCAGAGGGAGCAGCCACAGTAGCCATAGCAGAGTAAGGAGGTGACCTTGCTCCCTCACCCCTACACCTACCATCTTATAGAGGGAGGGCTCTCTTTTCACCACTCCACACAAATAAAGCACTTCCCATGGGATCTGCTGTGGCTGCACCCAGGAGGCCTGATACAAAGTTCGGGCCTTCAGATCAAAGCCCCAAAGCCAATAGTTCTTTGAGTGGGCCAATTCTGACAGACTATATACAACTAAGATGACTTGTGAACCAAAGCATTGGACTCTTTCCTTTTGTGTCTTTTTTTTCTTGAAGGTTGTCAAACAACCCTTTTCTTCTCCTGTACAAGAGGACTTAACATACAAATGTGAGTGAGGTTTTTGTTTGTTTGTTTTGTTTTCTTTTGTTTGCAATATTTTATCCTGCCAAATTAAAAAAATATATTATGGCAGCCTGTTTGTTTTTGTTTTTTTTTCTTTTTATTTCCAAATTCACTAACAAAAAGGTACATTAAATCCCTTTAAAAGGACAAGCTTACAGTTAAAAAATTACAAGCTCCAGTAAAAATACAGCGAGAGCCTACATCATATGAACCGACCAATATATCCATTCCAGAGGGAGGTGGGAAGAGAAAAATAAGTACAGGTCAGAAATGTGATTTTTTTTTCTGCAAAGCAGTAACAATATTAAGCACTTTTTTCTACATACTTTTTCTACACGGTGTAGCAATCCCCTTTTAATCCCCAAATACAAGTTTCTATACATTTGTTTTCGAAATAAAATTCAACACCCAAGGCAGAAAAAAATGTACTAAAACTCCGACTTTACAGTTACTGTGACAGAACAGATTTCATAGACCCACCATTTAAAACTTACTGTAACGGTTTCAAGGAAAAGAAAAAGGACTTTTTTTTTCTTGTTTTGTAAAATGCCCAGGCATTCTCAATTATTACAAATACTGGTCCACTTTGACAGTAATCAAGAAATTTCAATATATATAATGTATACTAAAACCCCGTCACCAAAAGAAAACAATATACACGTAGCCATTGTGGCATTTCTGTATAACCTATTAAGCAAACTTTGAAAATAAAATAAAATAAAAAAGATCGCTCCAACACACATACACACGATTTATTTTACCCTTGTATGTATCCAATACTGTAAACGTATTTTTAAGACAGAGTGCACTAAATTTAAATTTAGAAAAAAAAATTAGCCATTGTTCCTGAATTATTTTGTTGTTTTTTGTTTTTTTTTTCTCATTCAACGATATCGGCTTGCGTCACTTGAGTTTTAATTCAGCAGTAAATCACCTCCACTCCACATCTAAGCAGCGTTGTCCCAAAAACAAAAGGGGCTGAAAACCATTCTGCTAATGGATGTCCAGGGCTGTGCTGGGCTTACTTCTTCATTTGATTGGGTCTTATATGGCATTTTCACATCCTCTATCTTCAACCAGGATTTTTTTTTT
>CABHPH010152911.1:0-50710 GCA_902168325.1 Peromyscus nudipes
CTGCTCTTCTGAAGAAATGGCCAGGGGGCCCAAGTCACATGCCCTTTCAGTGACGATGGTTTGTAATTGTAAACGTTACCAGGATTGTATTGAAGAGGCCATTCACTGCTTGGAACGTAAATCCCTACTTTGGGGTCTGACAAATATCAAAACATTTATGGTTTCCAAATATCAGAAATTACCTCCCCCCCATTGAGAACTACACCTGTAATTACTGAGATACAAGGAAGAAAATACCATGGATTTGGGGACAGGGGTTATTGTGACTACCATAACCGATAAAGAATTTGAGAGCCTGCTTTAGAAGGGAAAGGGGTGAAGAGTGTCAACAGAAACGTTAGAATCCAGTCAGTTACGAATAAGTTTTAAAATTTCACCAGAATTATGCAAAAAGAGAAGCATTTGCGCCTTAGTTGTGGTGTGTGTTGCGGGGGGAGGTCCAGTTAAGACATTTTTAAAATGTCAGCCTTGTTAGGCCAGTAATTATGAATGTTGAAACTTTAAAAAAAAAAATCCTAAAGAGCCCATCTAGTGATATCATTCTGTCACTCAACGATAGCAAATAGGAGCAGTAAAGCCCTAGTGCATTAGCTACTGAAGCAACATATTTACCAAGCACCTGTTGAATGGGCGTATGTGTAGGTAATATGTGTAATTTCTAAGTAGAGTTCCCCACCCTCAAGGAGTTATAGGGAACAGGTGAAAAGGTAAATGGTAATATAAACCTAGAATACAAGAGGTGTCAAGGTCCATCCACTTTGCCTGGGCAATCATAGTAGCCTAACAGGGTTCTCCACTTCCTTCTTATTTCTTTATAGCCTACTTCTGCTCAGCAGTGGGGATTAGCCTTTTAGGATCTGATGCTGTTGTGCTCACACCCCTTTAATGGCTTACCATCTCACTGAAATCCAACACCGTTCCATGGCTTGCAGCTTGTCTCGATGGGTCATATCCAAACACCATTTCAGAGTTCATCTAGCCCCTGTCAAGCACAACATGCCTCATGCTTTGCAGTTACTGTTCCTTTTGCATGGTACACTGCCCTCAGATGTGTCCACTGGGGATGGAAATGAAGCAGTGCCAGATGTTACCGTGGAGTTAGGGATGATGTTAATGATAGGATTGCAGGTAAGAACAGTCCTGTTCACCAATAGGAGCAGGGTGAATGCAGTTATGACCAGCCACAAAGCTAGAGCAGAAATCCGGTTACTGTTGCCTGTGGACTCATGAAAAATGCATGTCCTTAATGTGAAGACAGATGTGCAGTCTCAGCATGTTGATTACTTTGATTAACCACAAAACAAACAGAAGAGCCAAGGAACGACTTCCCGCCAAATAACCTCAACGCGCAAACTCTTCCCTTGAGGAAGAAGCAGGTCCCTTGACTCTTGATGAAGAACACTGAGTTACCACTGCAAGTACTTTCAGTAAGTGTTCAACTCCCGAGGCACTTGAAGCTATTTGCACAAGGTCTTATGCTGTGGAAAGCAAATTACTAAGTCATGAAGGGCCATCGGACACAGATCCTGAGTTGACACTGATGTTGAAGATTCAAAGTGGAGGCCAAGTGGTGAAAGGCATGCTGGCCATAGTCTGTCTCACAGGGATGTCCGTGAGGTCCGTGAAATCCTCCACAGAATGAGTAATATTCATCTGTTTAACAACAATTTCTGATCTTTGCTGACTGATTATGATAGGAAGGGGCAGGTGGAAGCTCTTGAAATTATCTACTTCTTAGGGCCCAAGGTAGGAAATTAGATACTATTGCACCTACAGGGAATTTGAGAGATTTCATTACTAGCCAGACTTGAAAAATGTACAGAAAGTCTTCTCTCCTTCATGGTGAGGCTCTGACATCAGATGCTAATTTTACTTAGGAATTTCAGAGATAGCATTGCAAAACAAAGACTTTAAAAATATATGGATGTTGATGTGTTTCTTTTGTCCTCTGCCATAGATAGGTAAAGCCATGATGTGCATTTGGTGGACTCTAGTCAACTTATCCAAGCAGTAGCTCCAATAGCAGCTGCTGTGAAATATGTGAGGTTTTACTAGAATGCAATTTTTTATGTAGTTATTGAGATGGCAGATGCCCCATCAGTAAAGTGGAACAAGATCAGTTGGATTCTTCATGAAAATAATTGGAGTGCCATGCATCGATTGTCTCCAGGCTTGTAGAAACTATTCTGCTTCCAGTTGTGATTGACGTAAAGGGTTGCAGGCTACTTTCTTGTTTTGCTCTAGTCTCGACATGCTAATCAGATCTAGAGAGGAGGTAAGAGCTATGTGTCTGAGGAAGATGTATATGTGAAGTAGGGTGGGAGAGAAAACCTATTTGGAGTCTGCCAATATTGTGGAAATCTGATTTGGAGAGCGTTTGTGACATAGTCTTACTTTGGTTTCTTCTCAACCAATGATTTGAGACAGAACTGTGTGGGTAGCAGAAGATAGATAACAAAGAGACCAACCAGCACAAAGAAGAATGCAATTCCAGAGCTCATTAGGGAAATTTTTGTCCTTTGAAGTGGGTGTAATTTCACCAGGACTGAAATTTCAAAGAATGGACTTCCTGTAAAGATCGGTAGTTTGCCTTAAAGGAACTGATAACACTTTTGAGATGAATTTCCTCTGTTCACAGTCCCTCTGCCTGCACTCCAGTCTTGCAAATACGGTTTTCTGACAGATTGATACTGACTGCAGGAAATACTCATGGCAAGATGACACAGTGGGGCATATGACTGAGGGATGCTCTGATTCTGCAGTGTATTACAGGATATATTTATTACTGGAGGTCATTGGTCTAGTAAAGTGTTATGAGCACCAGCAGCATTCCTTCACCAGGACCAAAGACCTCAACAGGATGGAGATGCATGTGGTGATCTATTGTGTCTCCCAAAATATTGTGCACCCTAATAAAGTTTATCTGAGGATCAGAGGAAAAAGCTAGTCACTATATTAAACATAGAAGTCAGGCAATGGTAGCACACGCCTTTAATCCTAGCATTCAGGAGGCAGAGAGCCATCTGGATCCTGTGAGTTCAAGGCCACAATGGGAACAGAGCCAGGCATGGTGGCACATGCCTTCAATCCCACCACTAACAACAGAAGTCTAGAAGTCTGTACAGATAGACAGGAAGTAATGTAGCTGGGTTGAGAGAGGAAGTGAGATGCAGAACAAAAAGGCATATAGATGTGGGTATACAGGAAGTAGGTCTCTTTGGCTTAGGATTTCCAAGTGGTAAGAACGTGGCTGGCTTCTTTCCACTTTTCTGATCTTTCAGCTTTCACCCAAATATCTGGCTCCAGGTTTTTATTAATTAGCAATTCATCTTACAGATGCTGTTGTCCAAGATACTTACAGAACCAATAGTTTGTACTCTCTAATACCTAGAATAGTTGGAGCCTGAGATCCAAAACTCAGAAAAGGTATTGGTCCTTCTCATTGTGAATTCCAATGACTCAGTGACAGAATTTATGTTTCCCATTTCTCTGCTAGATTAGAAGTTCTGATCTCCATGGAAATAGAAACAAATCATGCTGCCCCACAAGCACTTGGCCTGGATAGGTTGGAGGTCTCCAGATTTACCAACTCCCAAGCCCACTTTTCTCCCTGTGAGCATCCCACCTGGACAAGTTAGATATCTCTGCTCTATATTCTACTGACCTCTGTTCACTGCAGATGGTCAGGCTAGAGTTCTTTATCCTTCCTCTGCACAATTCCACTGCCTTCCACTTGCCCCAGGCAAACAGGTTAAAAGACCATGGACCTCCCACTTCCTATACACACTTTTGCCACACTGTGCTTGCCTGACTAGATGAGTTAGACTTTCCCAACCCTCTTGTCTTCTGTGCATTTCCGCCTCTCAGCATCCTCATCCTGGTCATGTATGTTAGAGATTTCAGGGTCTCCAGCCCCAACCACAGTTTCCTCCACTCCATGCCTACCCTGGCTGGGGAAGCCAGAAGAAAGAGACTTCCTCTCCTTCCAGAGCACACCACTGCCACTGTGTGTATGCCCCAACTGAGCAAATGAGGAGACACAAAACCTATCCATTACTAGCTTACATGCACTACACTCTTCCTGGCTCATAAAGTTAGAGGAAGCATGATTCCCCAGTCCCTACACACATTCCTACAACACCTTATAAACTGCACACCTTGAGGTGAGAAGATGCATGCCACCCCCACTGTTGTTTTTATGTAGGTTGTTCTATTTACCAGTAAAGAGTCAGGAGTCAGATGTTGGAGTGAAAATCTACTAGATCAGAGAAGCCAAGAAGCAACCAGCTGACCTTCCTTTTTGGCTGGAGACCCAGGAAGAGATCATCTCTGCATCTGTCCCAAACTAAAAAAGCCTGTGAATCTCTAAGTCCCTCTCTACTCCTCCCTGTGCATCTCTCCATCCACCTTCCTGAACTCTGTATAGCTAATGCTTATCAAATAGTCGCTGGCTCCACTCCATAATCCTAGGTTAATTTTATTAACACAGTCTCAGAGCTTCACAGTGCAATCAAGTATCCCACAATACCTCACATGCTCACTGCAGTAATCATAGCTTAGGAATTCACAGGCCATGTCTCCCTAAGTAAGACAAGATCACCCAGAGTTGCTCCATCCACGGATCAACCCCAAGTCTCTTCAGTGACACTTAGTCAAGCTAAGACCCCCAGAGCAAAGAAATACCAAGCACACCAACAACTGCTCACGGAACCTGAGTTTTCCAGAAAGTCCTAACTGATAAACTCTGGATAAACAAAATCCCAACATAAATACTGCCACCAACATGAAAAGCTAAGATTGTCTCCTTCAAAAATCACTAATCTCATAGTAATGGCCTCTAGTGACAGTGATACAGATGAAATTCCAAAGAACTATGGAGAATGGTTTTAAAACTATGGTTAATGATCTCAAAGAAGATATGAATAGATGCATGAAGGATTTCAAAGAGAATGTAATGATTTGCAAGATTCTTTGTCTAGAGTTGAACTTCACTACAATAACCTTTCACAAAATAACCATTGTGCATGTATGTGCATGTGTGTATATGTGTATGTGTGTATATATATATGTGTGTGTTTGTGTTTATGTATATGATTGTATATGTGTATGCATTTATGTGTATATATGTGTGTATGTATGTATATGTGTATGTGTTTGTATGTATGTATATGTGTATGTATTTTTTTCTCTTCACATTGTGATTATTTTGATATGCATTAGACCTTAGTGACAATACAAAGCACTGTTAGAAATGCCATGGCTGACTTGTATTCATTAGGTATTTAGGTTCTGTGATATGGTAATATCGAATGAAAATGTCACTTCACATATCTTATAATATCAATCTATTGAACTCCTCTAGAAAAATAAAGGCTGTTAGGATCAACATAGCTTGGAGTAAACAGGAATGGCAACATTGGGTTTGTTCCACTTCAGAATGCTGTGACATAGAAGATGGTTTTATTCCTTATCATTGGTTTTCATGTTTTGGTCGTGTGTATTAACAGTTAATGAGGGAATTATTAGAGACTGCTAAGAGGTGGGGGCATACTTGGAGGCAGTTAGGCCACTAAGGGGACAGAATTGACGAGGACATAGGAACGAAGATCCCTTCATTCTCTTTGTATGTTTCCTGGCTGCCATAAGGCTAGCAGCCTCCTCTGCCATGTACTCTGATAGTGATGTACTGTGTTAGTATAGGCCCAGAGTGACAGGGTCAAGCAACCTTTGACAACATGTGCCAGAATAAACCTTTCATTTTTAGAAGATGATTTTCTCAGGTATTTTGTGACAGCAATGGAAATCTGTTAGTAGACGGTGTAATACAGTACTTACCACACATGCTGTGTGATTAGTTTTTCATCACTGACAGTTCTTAATGATGTTTGACTATATCTTGATTCAATTGGTGTGCTTCAGAAGAAGAATTATTTTTAAATCTATCGTTGCCTTTTTCCAGATTACAAATTCCTGGCATGCCTTGGTTTGCCTAGGTAACTCCATTGTTTTGTGGCTTATTGAATTATTTGATAGCCTTTCCATGGTGGTATATTCTGATCCTAAACAATGGAAGAAAGTGTAAAATGTAAATACTCATGAAACAGACATTAATGATGCACAGTCTAATTTGTTATACCATTAACCCATTTCTGATTATTAATCTCACTAGACAATCAGACAAGCTCACTACTGTCATTGCTAAAATGACCAATGATATCATAGTTTTACATTTTCTTGAAATCTCCACTCAGGACATAACATACAGTGTTATTATGGATGAAATATGCAAAGGAATGAAAATTTAAAGACAATGATATTAAATATAGATGAACAGGAGGTTTATTTTACTTCTGTGTCTGTACATATGTAGAAATATGTCTTGGTCTGGCTGTCATGGAAGAGAACAATTTAAAGACTGAATTAAACTCAGATTATTTCATCTTCCTTGTGGTCAATGAAAAAGCTGTGAATTACACTAAAGGCCGAAGAGGATGCCACAGCCATGCTCTAGCCACTTGTGAGATTTGTAATTGAGTTTATGTTTTATTATCTTCTTAGTTTATCATGCTATTTATAATTACAAAAACCATTATCGTAATTAAAAATTAAGTCACCAAAGCATAAGTGGTAAAAATTTAATCACACACTTAATTCTTTTAGTTCTTCTGTCCTATGGCATCTGATGGCACTTGAAGCTTAGTATTCTTCCAGCAATGCATAAGAAATGCACACCCCCCAATGTTTTCCTTTTTTAGAGTTCAAGATGGTAGTATAATACATAAACCTTCTGCATCTACTCTTATCTGATATTACATGTTTTGGATTGTTTTTAGGTTAAAGGTAAGACAACTGTTTAGACTCTGTAACATGTAATAAGTTAAATTTTTGGTCTATTTCTATACATTTACATACTTTAGAGTTGTTCTTCCTTTTATATTTTCGTGTATATTTACATTAGGTGTAGTTTTGGTGTAATTGGTCATTATGCATTTAGTTGTGACATTCAGTTTCATCAACTGTCTGAAACTGGTGGTGGAGAAAGAACCAAAGGACAAATGTGTTCAGCCACTGTATGAATGTAATAAAGAAAGGTATCATGTTATGCTAGGACCAGGGAAATATAAAGAACAATCATGGAAAGAAAGGAGTGTGCAGCTATTGTCCTCAAATAATTAGCTAGGCATCACACACAAAATAGATTTATGTGGCTCCTAAGGCAGAGCTATAACTAAACTGAGATATGAAATTGTTCTTCTGGGTATACAGTAGTTTTCCAAAGCCAAATGGCCTGTCTCGTGGGTTCACAGCCAAGTGTTGAGTGTGCATTCTCTAGGATGCTATTGGACATGGGACCCTGGACTGTGGATACCAATTGGAGATCCCCTCAGGATTTCTGACCCTAAGATACTCTTGTCCAGCAAGTGCTCTTTATAAGGCCATGCCAAGTCTTGGAGGCACCTGATAGCTACAAGTCCACTTGATACTCCATCCCTATGGAAAAGAATACTTTTACAGGCCCAAAGCAGCCTGTGACTGTAACCAGTGTGGGTGTTTATACACAGGTGTTCTGTTACAATAGCAGAAAGCAGGCTAATATATTGTCCTACACAATATTCATCATTGGTAGTAGGAAGGAAGTCAACAGTAGCATTTATTCTCTTGAGTTTTCATTCATTTTGCCTCAGTTATGATCTTCAATTTTTCTCTAAGTTCTGCAATCCTGCAAATTTGTAATCTAGTTTCTTATACTTTATTATTACTTATTTCTCTTTTTGACTCAAATACATAAATACTTGCTTCAAACAGCTTACACATAAGTACCACAATCTTTTATGGTGTATACTGCATTACGTCTGTGTGGCTCACCAAAAGCTAGCAGACACTAAAGCTTAGACATGAACCATCCTGGACAATTTCCCTTGCTCTTAGCACCTTCCATTAGTGTGCTGCCGATGTTACAGTTGTTGAGCCAGTGTGATTCATTGATGCCTGCTCAGATCCACAGTTCACAAGTGTTACTTGCTGTTGTGCACTATGGGTCTGGAGAAATGTACAATGGTGTGTGTCCACAGGAGAGTGTTGTTCTGAATAAGTCCCTCGCCCTACTTGCCCTCTGTCCTCCTCTCCCTTAGCCTCTGCCTGGGAGCTCTGAGAAGTAACTGAATTTTTAGCTATCTCTACAGTTTTACATTTTCTAGATGATCATGCCATTAGAATCATGCACTCTGTATCTTGTTTTTATTTTTTTTCTTGGAAATACTCATTTAAACTTTCCAGCACTTTGCGACTTGTTCTGCAGATTAAACATAAGGTCTCACACATGCTTACAAACTCTACCACTGAACCATCTCTCAGCCATCACTGTTATTTTTGCTCCAAGACAAGGCTTCACTAAGTTGCCCAGGCTGGCCTTTAACTACTCTCTATGAGTCTGGACTTGTGATTAATACTCCTGCCTCAATGCCCTGAGCAGCTGAGGTTACAAGTCCATGCTACCAGGCCTGTGCCTTATTTGTTTCTGAAGCTGTACAATATTCTAGTGCATAGATGTATTCTGATTTGTCTATTCACCCATTGAAGAGCATTTCTACTATTATTTAAGGAATAATTTTCCCTTATTTAATTTTAAAAGGTTGATTAAGTACCTGGTTTGAAATTAAAAGTTAAGTAGTCTGTTTATTTCCAGAAAGATTTTCAAATATGCTTCATAGAGGCATTCAGTCAAAGACTCTTGAGCTTCCAAGTCTGGTACTTATATTATATCAACTTTGAGGGGGTTTAGACACTAAAATAAAAATAGTTTTTATAATCATAAATTTTTTTCTAAAATTTCCTGCATAACCAATTTCTCTTAAAGCATAAGTAGAAATAAATATTTTCCTATGGATTTTAATTTTCTCTATATTGCATGTCTCTCAAATATTAGATATTTTAAGCACACATTTTGTTAAGGCTTCTCTTTTGTAGCAGTTTCCTCCCAGGCTCAAACCTTCCATCTTGGATGGAAACTTTTTAAGATGTAGGATATAACAGGAAAGTGAAACAACAGGGTATTTTAGGGTAAGTTGTTCACAAGGAGGTGAAACAACAAAGGCATTCTAGGGGGAGGTGAAACAGTCCATCCTACAAGGTAGGTTTTTAAGACAGGAAGTAAACAACTCAAAATAGCTTTAGGAAGTCCCTGAAACTAAGCAGTCTCACTAGGACCCTTCCTTATCAAGAGTATATAACAATAAAAGACTTCTGTGAGTCACTCTGAGATGAGCCAAGCAGCCTGGAAGAAGCAGAGACCATGTGAACTGCCCAAGAGAAACAAAGACCAGCTGAGCTGCCTGGAAAAGGCCAGACCTACTGAGTCAACTGGAAAAGATGCTCCTCCAACCTGTTGAATGCTGCGGGATGATCCTTCTGTATGCTGTGAATGTGTATTACTCTCATTCGTTGATAATAAAGCTGTTTGGCCTATAGCAAGGCAGGATAAAGTTAGGTGGGAAAATCAAACTGAGGACTGAGATGGAGTCAGGAGAGACATGATGGAGCTGCCCAAGAAGCAAGATGCCAGAGGACTGGTAAAACCATGGGCCACATGGTAATACATAGATTAATAGAAATGGGTTAATTTAAAAGTAAGAGCTAGCTAATAATAAGCTGAGCATTTTGTTTTGACACAGGGTTTCTCTGTGTAGCTTTGCGCCTTTCCTGGAACTCACTTTGTAGTCCAGGCCGGCCTTGAATTCACAGAGATCCACCTGCCTCTGCCTCCCGAGTGCTGGGATTAAAGGCGTGCACCACCACCGCCTGGCGAGCTGAGCATTTTGTAATTAATATAAACTTCTGTGTGTTTATTTGGGACCTGGAGGTCAGGACAGAAAAACAACGCCTCCGTTTACAGTTGAGCTAGCTACTTTTCAACTTGTTGAACTGTGCACAGGCTGTGCAGTATGCTCCAGGTTTCCAGCTTTTGTGAGCTGTTGCCCATGCCTGGGGTGGGCTTTGGTGATGCAGGTGTCTTTGAGTCATTTTTGCTTCTCTTGAGTAACCTCTCATCTATATTCCTGTAAAGTAACTCTAATAAAACTCATTGGCTTATCAAATGACTTTAATGGTATCTGTGCTTTTGTCTATTATGGCCTCCTTATCTGGGGTGAGTAGACTCAGTGTATGTGTGTGTGTGTGTGTGTGTATTGTATTGTGTCTTCCCAGGAAAAGTCACACAGAGTCTTAGAGAAGTGGTTCTCAACCTTCCTAATGCTGTGATCTTTTAATGCAGTTCCTCATGTTGTGACCACCAACCATAAAATTATTTTCATTGCTATCTCATAACTGTAATTTTACTAGTGTTATGAATTAAATATCTGATATGCACATATCTGGTATGTGACTCCCATGAAAGGGAGAACCACTGGTCTTAGAGTGTAAAACTATATCTAGTCAGCCAGTCTCAGGACCAGAAAATTTCTCTCTTATCTTGCAGGCAGGCTGGTTATAGCTTACTTGGGTTTAAACGTTTTGAATGACAGGGAAATTGCTCTGGGAAGTGAACTGGTTTCTTTTTCAGATAACTCTAGTCATTACATAGCTCTGTCTTTTATTCAACTAAGCTCTGTTTTCCCATAATTTTTACTCATCCATTCTAATTCAGTCCCATGAATTATAAAGTATAAACTTAATCTTTTCCCTCACAGTAGTCCCTTAAATATTTTAAAGAGAGCTGTAATGTCACTTTGCACATTAAACTTATTAACTACCTCATCATCTTAGACATCTTCCTCTGAGTGGCCTTGCTTTGTAGCTCTTTAAAAACATTTTGTGAATGCATACCCCACGCCTCTCACCACTCATTCCCATGTTCATTCACAACCTTCTTCTTCTTTTTTTTTTTTGTCTCTCTACAAGACACTTAGGAATGAGGATGTGATCATACACCAGCCACAGTGGGTCCTCCACATAAAATATACGAGGGAAATGAAGGAGATCAGTATGGTGGGGGAAGCCACGTCAGAAAGGTGTTCAGGGACAGTCAGCCAGGGAATATCCTCCAGACAGGCATGTGCATGTGTGGAGGCACTTGGAGATAGAACGATTAGTGAACTTTAGGAAGTAAAAGAAGGTCCCAGTGACTAACAAGCAGTAAGAAAGGGCACATGTGGTTTAAAATGTCCACAAACTCCCATCTAAATGCGGGAGTAATTCTTAAACCTGGCTGAGAGTTAGTGACTCCCTAAGTGAACAGAATGTGGTAGAAGTGAGGTTAGCTCCTAAAGGAAACAGCTCAGCCTCAGTTCTCTCACCCTTGAAAGGCTATTCAGAGCAGTCTCCTGCCATAGTGTGAGATCTGTCAGCAACTAAAGTCAGGAACTGAGGCCTTTGCCAACAGCAAATACCAATCTGTAAATTATGAGACATACTAAATTTCTTGTTGAAGTCCCTGAGTTTGAGGTAATTTGTTATGCAAATAAATGAAGGGGAGGTTGAAGAGACACTAGCCACACAAGCATGAGGCTCCCGCAGGCCTTGCCCTTCTCCCCCATTCCCTCTGCCTTGCTAAAATCCATTAGATTGCATTCCTAAAGCTAGCCACCAAGGTCTGTTCCCTTATTTTTTATTTATTTTTTTGGCGCTGAGGATCGAACCCAGGGCCTTGAGCTTGCAAGGCAAGCACACTACCACTGAGCTAAATCCCCAACCCAGTCTGTTCCCTTATTTGGCCACTTCCTCCATTGAGGCTGACTACCAAGTCCCAGCTATCAAAGTATTGAAGTCCAGCAATCAGAAGCCCCCTTTGGCTCACCTAATTAACATGCTCAGTTAAAAGTAAACACCTCGTTCTAACACAGGTTTCCCATTTTACCTTTATAAACTGCCATTTGTCTATGGGCCACACCTGTCTCCCCTCTATCCAAAGGCAGTCCTTTGTCCTTCTGAGACAAATACTCCTGCCCCTTCTCCCTCATCTTCTATATCTCCTTTACCACCACATTCTAGCCCAATCTAACACAGAATTCCTTTGTTCTTTTCTTAAAAATTATACCTTCAAGGGTACTTGTTGCTGTTTTTGTTCATTCGTTTGTTTGTTTGTTTGTTTTGCCTGAATCAGAAAGCAGCCACTTCAACTTTTCTTCCCCTCTCTGTGAAAACAGGTGTTTGGGGTTGGTCTGTGCCTAATCAGGGATCTGAGAGGGAGGCCCTGCTGTGTTGTGTGTGTGGGGTCTCCTTCAGAGCTGATGTGTCAGGCAGAAGACATTTAACTCCAAGAACATGAGAACACATGTGGGATAATCTTCTGCACACTGTGGAGGTGTCTCTGACGAGGCACCTTCTGATTGGTTTAATAAAATGGGGGGAGAGGATAGGTGGGACTTCCGGGAGAGACAGGAACTGGGGAAAAAGAATCTGGCACGAGAGATTGGCCAGCCAGACATGGAGGAAGTGGGATGCATGGTACCGAACAGAGTCAATGAGCCATGTGTCAGAACGTAGATTAATGTAAAGAGGTTAATTTAAGTTTTAAGAACTAGTTGGGAACAAGCCTAAGCTAAGGCCAAGCTTTCATACTTAATAAAAGTTTCCATGTCATTATTTGGGAGCTAGCAGTCCAAAGAAAGTCTGATTATATATGAGATATATACATACATATATATGTATATATCATATATATATCTCCACATAGGGCTTGAGAAAACTGAAAACAAAAAAGCTCTGAACATGGAGCGGAACACGGCTTCCTAGTAACTTCAGTCTCTCAGGCATTCCCAGTGCTCATGGCATACAGAGGCTAGGCTCCTTTAAGAGGTCCTGCTGTGCAGCCTAGCACTTGAACCATTGGTGAGCTGCCACTGGGCACTAGGTAGAAAGGCCTGCTGCAGCACAGGCTCAACAACTTCTCAGAGCTAGGGCAGGCAGACAAATGCAGCTCTTGATCAGCCCCTGTGGGCGTGAAGCTCAGTTCTCATGGAAAGGCAACCAGTGGTTGCAGTCCAGAACCTGTGGGGCAGCTTGCTGGACCGACCCAAGGGAGGGGCAGAGCCAACCGCTAGTGCCATGTGTTAAGTGGAGCCATGTAGCGAGTAGCCTGGCCCTTTAAGGCTTGCCTCACTGGGTCAGAGAAAAGCTGCAGGCATGCAAAAAGCCAGACTGAGAAAACCTCTGAACAGGTGCCGTATGCTTGAAAATGTACCTAGACACTGAAGAAAGAAAAGTATAGACAGTCATAGAAAAAAATAGTTTTAAAATAATAAAGTCTTTAAAGAGAGAGTAAAGAAATACAAAAAGAGTAAGCCGTATAAGGATGGGAAATTCCATAAAACAGGGAGTCTGGACGCTATATAGTGCTTTATTAACTTTAAATTTTTTAAATGCTAAACAACAACAACAACAACAACAAACAGCTGCTGAGAAATGTTGGATTATTGAAAAAACTACTAAATTCAATCAGCCTATATATTTTAAGGATGTCTTAAATTCAGAATGGAAGTCAAGAAATGTGTTGTGTTGGGGGAGAGATCATGCCTTTGTTTCCACAGGAAACAGAAAGCTATAGATTTCCTCAAAATTAATAAAGATCAGTTTTTGCCAGGGAAGACCTCCTGAAAATCTTGGCAGGTGACATATAAGCTGATCCCTCGACATGGGAACAGCTCTGAGACTGGATGAGACATGATAAAGTCATTGGCTACAGAGTCCTCATGACTTATTATTACATGACATCCTTTCATATGGCATGGATAGAGATTTATATTACAGTTTGGTTATGCAGTTCAAATGGACTTATAAAGTTGACAGATGTCTTTTACTTGCTAAAACATAGAGGAGAAAATTATCTTTAGCTAATTTATGCA
Source organism: Peromyscus nudipes (assembly GCA_902168325.1). NCBI lineage: Eukaryota > Metazoa > Chordata > Mammalia > Rodentia > Cricetidae > Peromyscus > Peromyscus nudipes. Next base: position 13,839 of record CABHPH010152911.1, read on the forward strand.
CACCACACATTCCATACTTGTGTTAATACAGATATGTATGTTACCTTTAAAAGTTTATATGTTTTCAGAACAAAAGGACCAGACAGCAATGAAGACAAGACAAGTAGCCCAGGTGATCCAGCCTCACAGAATGCCTCTGTTGAAATTTCTTCAAAAATCTGCATCCAGAATAACTTCAAAGCTGCTAGCTGAGATGTTCCAGCCTCACAGACTACCCCAGTCAGAACTTCAGTTAAGTCTGTATTTTTCCCATCACTCAGAGACTGGACAACAAATGATACAGCTAGCTCTCCTAGGACTTGACCATTATCCCATTTTTCTCAGGGTCCCCTAAAGATTCTGTCAACCCCAGACAATAAGAAGTAAATTTAATAACATTATGCCCACATTCCAAAAAGGTGGGGTGGGTGGTTTTTGGTCGTTTGGTGGGTTATGGATGTTTGTCATTGCTTGTGGGGGGGTAGTTCCATGTTGCTATTGGTCATGGTCAGGGAGGAAACTAAACAAAGGAGGTTAGATGAAGGGATTTCTTTCTTTCTTCCTTTTTCTTTCCTCTATCTTTCTTTTCTCATATCTATTGAAAAAGAAGGGGGGAATATGATAAGATAAAAGAGTAGATTATTGAATCTACTTTTAAACTAAAAAGCTACTACTAGTCTCAAATATTTTACATTGGTATTGATTCTTGTGTATTGACACAATTTTAAGCTTATTTTTGTTATGACATCCTGTATGTATGCTTCTACTCTTACCTAAGGTGGTGTACCAATGCGGCTCATTTAAAGACGTGATGTAAAGTTCTAGTCCTTGAAAGCTATTATTACAAACTGTGTAGGATAATTAAGAAATGCAAATTAGTAATTAGTCATCTATAACAATGAAATTTATAGTCATGTTAGGTATAATTTCAAGGTTAAACAGAAATATTTTAGATAAATAGGTGGTCCTCACACAGAATATGGCATTTAAGATGTTTTTAATAACATAAAGCTTTTCATGACAGTGAGATATGTCTGCTCCTGGCAGTACTAATCTACTTCAGAAAAGATGATGGACGTTAAAGAACCTCCATATGGAGTTTGTTTTCAATGTGGCAAAGCTAGCCATTAGGCAAAAAACTGCCCTTGCCTTGACTGCTGACAGTATGCTGTCCAAAATGGACAAGCAGGGCACAAAAGAAGGTGACTGCTGAATTTTGCCAAGACAAAGTAGGCCAGTCCTTCAAAATTTTTGCTTCACAGAAAAGTCTTTCAGATATTCTGGGCATGTAGGCCAGAGATGGATGCTCCAGTGTTGTAGAGGAACCTTGGGTGACTGTCCAGGCAGTCTCTGTCATTTATATAGTTTTTAAAGTTGCTTGTTAAGCACTTCCTGTTTAGTCAGCTAATATTTTATCTTTCTTAGGTCTCTGCTGTGGTTGAAGACTAGATAGTTATAGTTCTACAGTTTTCCTTGTTGCCAAATTCAAAAAAGAAACACATAAAAGAGATGTAAAGTTTATAAAGGCTGAAAGACATAAAAATCTTAAGTTGTTTATCTAAGGAGATGTTCTAAGGTCTAAAAGGATATTTTTATTTTGGTAATAAACATTATGATAGAAAGTGATTTAGGCACTAAACTTTGGACTCACCAAGACAAGGTAGGTAATAGAGTAGTTTCTACAAAGTTGTCGAATACAGATTGACTGGACATTGAAAATGTAATTATTATCTGATAATTGTTCTTATTATATATAGTTTTACAATGTTAGAGTTAAAATATTTCCTTTTTATTTAGACAAAAAGAGGGAAATGCTGGATAATCTTTTTGTACACTGTGAAGCTGTGTCTCTGCAAAGGCACCTCTGGTTTAATAAAGAGCTGAGTGGCCAATAGCTAGGCAGAAGAGGATAGGCGGGACTTCCAGGGAGAGAAAGGAACTCAGGGGAAAAAGAATCTGGCATGAGAGATTCACCAGACAGACACAGAGGAAGTGGGAAGCATGGCACTGAGCAGAGGTAACCAGCCATGAGGCAGAATGTAGATTAATATAAATGGCTTAATTTAAGTTTCAAGAGCTAGTTGGGAACAAGCTTGAGCTAAGGCCAAGCTTTCATACTTACTAACAAGTCTCCATGTTATTGTTTGGGAGTTGGTGGTCCAAAGAAAGCCTGACTCAGACAATTTACAAATATCTAAAGCCAGTGTGGATCTTGTTACATCATGTGATAACTGGTCCAATCTGTTAAGTGCTTTCTATGCAAGCACAAGCACCTAAGTCTGACACCAGAACTCAAATAAAAATACAGGCGTGGCTGCTGGGCAGTGGTGGCGCATGCCTTTAATCTTGGCACTGGACAGGGAGAGGCAGGCAGATCTCTGTGAGTTTGAGGCCAGCTTGGTCTACAGAGTGAGATCCAGCACAGCCAAGGCTGCTAAAGAGAGAAACCCTGTCTCAAGTAACCAAAACCAAACCAAACAAATAAACAAACAAAATACTGGCATGATATATGCTTATAATACCAGTGCTGGGGCAGAGACAGGTGAATCTCTGAGGATCCAGAGCCAGGCAGCCTCACCTAGTCTGGCAAGCCTCAGGTTAGTGAAAGACCGTGTCTCAAAAAGCAAGGCAGATGACACCTAAGGAGGAAGGACACACACACACACACACACACACACACACACACACACGGTACACAGGTGGAACAACTTTGGAGGTCAAGCCTATGTCCCAGTCACTCACTCAGGACACATATCTAGTGATACACCATTGTTGTGCTTGGTATTTGATCAGTTGTGAAATTTGACCCATTTTAGAGTCATCTGGGAAGGGAGACTCAGTGAAGAATTGTCTTGATTAGGTTGGCTTCTAGGAATATCTGTGAGGGACTATATGTGTTATGAGGGACTGTATGTTAATTGGTTTGGGAAAACATGCCCACTGTGGGCAGCACCATTCCCTGGGCTTGGAGTTGTAGAGAGAATAAACAGTAGAAAGTGAACTGAACACTGACATGCATTCATTGTTCTAATTGTTCCTGATGTGGATGTAATGTGACCAGATTGCTCAAGCTCCTGCCTCTGTGACTTCCATGCTACAATGGACTGTCACCTGGAGTGGTGAGCTAAATAAAGAAGTTGCTTTTGTCATGGTATTTTATTTTAGCAAAAGGAAATGGAAACATCACAGCATTCTTACCAAGTTTTCCTTACAGCTCCACAGAACTGCCGTAAGTTTCAATCCTCCCCAGCACAGAAGAACTTTCTCCTATGTGTCTTTTCATAGATAAAGAAAAATCTCCTCAGTCACAATAACAGAGCTAGATGCAATGTCTTTCCTCTAACCAGTTGCTGGCAGGTGAGATGGATGGAGCAGGGGCTGGGGACATAGGCCGATGGGCTGGAGATGATGTGAGAGAGAGGAGCAGAATTGAGGAGGATGGAGTTTGGGATGAAGCAGTTGGATGGAAGGTCATGGATGGAAATGCTTTGTTGTTTTGTTTTTGCTCTCTCTCTCTCTCTCTCTCTCTCTCTCTCTCTCTGTGTGTGTGTGTGTGTGTGTGTGTGTGTACATATCTGCATGTATAGAGAGGGGAAGACCAGGAGTCATGTGGGGAAGTCAAGAGTTCCATTTGTATCATTCAATCTGAGAGGCCTGTAAGACTTCCAAATTGGCACATCATAGGGAGCAGGCAGACATTCATATATGGACTGAAAAGAGATAAAAATGCGAGCCCTGGCTGGGATGCAGCTCAGTTTGTAGAGTAATTGCTTCAGACGGGTAAAGCCCAGGGTTCGATCCTGTATGCATGGTACATTGGTGCTTGCCTGTATTCCAGAACTCACAGAAGATCTTCAGCTATATGAAGAGCCTGAGACCAGCCGGGTGTACATGAAACCCTCTTTTGGTTGTTGCTGTTTTAGTATGCATTGATCAACATGTTCAAAAATATGGTTTTTGAATCTATTGAATTGATGACATGACTCTGAGAGTGGATGACAGCAGCAGAGTGAACGCATGCTGTGGGATGGTCTGTATGTCAAATTGCTCTGATTGGTCAATAAATAAAACACTGATTGGCCAGTGGCCAGGCAGGAAGTATAGGCGGGACTAACAGAGAGGAGAATTGAGAGGAACAGGAAGGCTGAAGGAGACACAGCCAGCCGCCTCCATGACAAGCAGCATGTGAAGACGCCAGTAAGCCACGAGCCACGTGGCAAGGTATAGATTTATAGAAATGGATTAATTTAAGATATAAGAACAGTTAGCAAGAAGCCTGCCACAACCATACAGTTTGTAAGCAATACAAGTCTCTGTGTTTACTTGGTTGGGTCTGAGCGCCTGTGGGATTGGCGGGTGACAGAGATTTGTCCTGACTGTGGGCCAGGCAGGAAAACTCTAGCTACACACGCAGGATGTAGAGCTTCAGTGACTGGCAGCTGGGGAGAGGAGAAGAAGAACGGGAAGGAAAACCAAGGGACATGGAGGGTAGCAGGAAGCAGGTAACCAGGGAGGGGTTGTCCAGGAAGCAGGGGTGGGTAATTGTGTCTTGTTTGCCAAAAGTTGAACCAAATGAAGACATAAAGGTAACCTTTGGATTTAGCACAACAGTTCCTGGGCGGTGGCATGAAAGAGCAGGTTCCTCGCAGAGGAGAAGTGGAGCCAGTGAGTGAGAACAACTCAGAACAGTCTATCTGAAGGGAGAGCAGGACTGAAGGGAGGGAGGCTCAGGGAGAGGGTGGCTAAGGTAAGCGAATGCAGAGAGAATGAGTATGCTAATGGCAATGCTCCCACACAGAAAAGAATGCCTGATCATGCTGAAGAGTAAGAGACAGCTGGACAGTTAAAACTCCCTAAGAAAAATGCCTAAGTATCATTTCAAGCACAATTTTGAGGTGAGTGGGTTTTAGTGTAGAGATAAAGTCACTGGGAGTCATTTAAGTTGGTGAGTCTGTTCTTGAACGTGTGTGCATATTCATGTGTGTGCATGTTCACGTGTGTGAGCATAGGTGTGTGCATGTCACATCACTCCTGTGGCAGTCATAGGGCAACCTCAGGTGTCAGTCCTTCTCCCTATCCTCCTTTGAGACAGGGTGTCTAGTTCACTGCGGGCATACAACAGGCTCACTAGTCTGGGAACATCCAGGAAGTCTCCTGCCTTGGCCTCACATCTTCCTGTGCTCTAGGAAGGCTGACCTGCAATACCACATCCACCTCCAGCTTATTTTTTCTTTTTGTTTTAAAGACAGTTTTAAATATATTTTGATGATATTCTTCCTCTCCTCCAGATGTCCCCATCCTTACCTGCCCAACTTTAAGTTCTTTCTCAAAAACACAAACAAAAGCCCAACCCAACATCAAATCCCCCCAACCAAAAAAAAAAAAAACCAAAATAAAACCACCAAACTAATTAAACACACACACACACACACACACACACACACACACACACACACACACACACGTAGCATGAATCTTAAAAGTTCTTATTAATAAAATCAAACCCGGGCCAGGTATTGGGGTAAACACTGGAAGGTTAGAGAGACAGAATAAGCCACAGCTATCTCACCTCGCTGGATCCTCAGCTGGTCTTGCTTCCTCAAACTGGAAGCCTCTATGTCCTCATATCCAAATGACTCTCAGCTGAACTGCTGCTAGAAGCCTGAATGCTTAACCAGGCCAAATGTTTCTCCAGGCCAAATGCTTCTCCAGGCCAAATGCTTCTCCAGGCCAAATGCTTCTAGTTTCTGGTCCTCACGCTTTATATACCTTTCTGCTTTCTACCACCACTCCCTGGGATTAAAGGTGTGGCTTTCTGGGATTAAAGGTGTGTATCACCGTGCCTGGCCGTTTCCAATGTGGCCTTGAACTCACAGAGATCCAGAGGGATTTCTGTCTCTGGAATGCTAGGATTAAAGGCGTATGCTACCACTGCCTAACCTCTATGTTTAATATTGTGGCTGTCCTGTTCTCTGACCCCAGATAAGTTTATTAGCATACACAATATTTTGGGGAACACAATACCACCACACACACACACACACACACACACACACACACACACACACCAAACAAACCAAAATCTGTGGGGCTCATTATATATTGGTCAACTACTCTTCAACATGAGGCTTGTCCTAGAGTAGTTTAGGTACCCAGTGTCACTCTATTGAAGAAAATTGATTTTCCCTCTCTCAGCAGGTATAAGTGACAGTTCAGTTGTTAACTTTTTATTTTGGCGGCTAGGTTTTCATTCATTCGTTCATTTTAAAAAAACAAAAACTACCACATCAAAGTTGGACAAGACAAACAAACAGAAGGAAAAGAGCCCGAGGAGTCACAAGAATCAGAGAACCAAGTTCACTCACTCAGGAGTCCCATAACAACACTAACCTGGAAGCCATAGTACATCCACAGAGGACCTGGTGCAGACCTAGGCAGGCCCTGTGCTTAATGCTCCAGTCTCTGGGAGTTCGGATGAGATTTGCTCATGTTGATTTAGAGGGTCTTGTTTTCTTGGTTTCCTCCAACCTCTCCGGCTCTTAAACTCTTTCTGAATCCTCATCCATGGCGTTCCCTGAGCCCTGAGGGGAGGGATTTGATGGATGCACTCCCTTAAGGCTGAGGGTTCCAACTTCTCTCACTCTCTGTGTGATGTCTGGCTGTGGGTGGGTAAAGAGTGAGGGGCTACAGGGAACAGACTGATCTCATTAGGAAAAGGAAATCGAATACCTGTGGATGGATGCAGGGCTGGAATAGAGGGCCATATGGAGAGAGAGAGGGGGGGAGAGGGTTGTGGGAGGGAATATGGTGAGAGACAGCTAAAATGAGGGACATTTGAGGAGTTGGTATGGAAGCTTAATGCAGTAAAACTTCCTAAAATATATAAATACATGAAGGCAATCTAAATGAAATCACCAAATAATGCGGGAGACAGAGTCCCAATGGAACTTGTCACCAAACAAAGCTTCCAGTGCTGGAGTTCAGTTGCATCTAGTTGAGTTGTTGGCCAGATGGGTTCCCTAAACATGGAAATCCCTAAACAACCCAGGCTGTTGCCACAACTATGTTGTTCTTCACAAACTGACAACAAGGCCCTGTTGCTGAAGACAACACCTGTAAAACTCATAGAACATTGAGATGTCAAGCCAGTGTCTACAGAGCCTTCAACCCTATGTTCCAGGGTCTTTGATAGAGGAAGGCACTCTGCACACTATCCAAACAGAAATGTAAACACCAAGCCAGCCGCAGGCCTTTTCTCTTTAGTCCTGCAAGATACACTAAGGCAATGGTGGCACAAAGCTTGTAGGAGTAACCAATAACTGACTTGATTTCAGGCCCGCTCCTTGAGATGGAACCCGTACCTGACACAGCTTGAGTGACCAAGAATCTGGGACCAGATAGGTAACCCATGGGACCTAGGATAAAACCAAATAAGAATGTTCTTAGAAAAAGAAGAGAGCGAGAGAAAGTGTATCAAAAAATGATTCCTAATAACATTCTGCTATACTCATAGATCAATGCCTTGCTCAGCCATCATCAGAGAAGCTTCCTCCTGCAGCAGATGGGGACACATAGAGATCCATTCCAGCTTTACTGGGCTCCTCAAGCTCCTGCAGCAAGCCTTTTACCCAATGAGCATCTCCCAAGTCCTGTACTAATTAACTATTGCTTGATGAGGAAACTTTGCCAAGTGGCTAAGGACCCACACTCCCACAGACATATTTTGGGGAGTTTTAGATTAGCTGTGTGGCTTGATGAATTTGCCTAACCTCTCTGTGCTGCAGCTCCCTAATTAATAAGTAGCAGCTACTTTATAGGATCTTTGTCTAAGGCAACAGGCTTCATCTGTGTGACTTGGTCACAGTGGTGGCTGGTGTATGGTAGATGCTTTGCATACCATGAACCTATTTGTTAGTAGTTGCTTGCTTTGATTTTCTTAAAAAGCTTAGGCTAAAGGTGCTGCCTTCAGAAAAACACTATTGGCTTAAACTTATTAGGATTTTTACATTCATTATGGATTGTTATGTGTATGACTTCACAAGTGTCATATCGAGGTCTGACTGCAAGACAGAAAATGAAAAGGACCTAAGCATTAGTAGTTAAGCATGGTCAGTATTTGATATTTTGCTTGCCAGAAACTCTCGATCTGAAATTTTTTTTTTTTAAAAAAAAAGTATGAAAATATGGTAGCCAAACAACCATCAGGGATGTGCCGGCAGCACAGCCCAGCCTCTAAAAAGAACACTGCAATGGTGGCGGCAGAGGAGTCTGGCACACATCCTCTGGGTGTTTGTCCCTCCCGAAAGACCCTCTCTGCAGGACGCTGTGAATACATGGTGCCTACAGGAGTTAGCACACTGTAGGCATACAACACGGAGCCAGAAGAAGTCAAATCGTATCCATGCGTGCTTTCCAGTCACAGGTGCAAGCAGGTAATGGTATTGTGATGTTAGAGGGTGGAGTCCATTCCCTGACGGCGCGCAGACATCAGGCAGGGGCGCCCCCTTGGTGTTCCAGTAAGGTCGCATTATGGGGTGATTTTTCCTTACTGCCGTTTCCAGATCATCCCCTTCCTTTCACACACAAGGTTAATTCACTTCTTGATCACGTTATTTCCTCGCCGCTCTTTGACAATATAAAAATTCTGGGTGGACAGCTCAATCCCTCTTCCATCTCAGATTTGATTGTTATGGTATTGCCTGGCGTCCCTCAGAGGCCTCCAGCAGCCTTTGCCGCTCTTTATGACACTTAAATGGCTCGGCTACAATTTCTCCATCTATTCACGAAACGCTGTTAATAACTCATTTCCAAAGAGGCCCTTCTTTATGTCCTGGCATTAAGGAATTTTTATTAGGTGCCAGGGTAGGTGATACACAGCCCCAGTAACCAAAGAGTTAATTAATCTGTTGAAATTTATTACATTTTATACTGCACTCAGTGTGACAGTCCCTAAGAGAAACAGACACTGTATTTACAGCCTGGGCTGAAATATTCAGTAATATAGTCTGCATACTGACCTCCTCCATCAGCGCTGCCTTCTGCTGGAACGTCCATTAATCACAGAAGACGAATTTGTGTAATCCATCTCCTTTCTTATTCTGAGATTCCAATAAATATTGAAATAATAATTTATTGATTACCTTGCAATATAAATGTGTGGTAAAAAGCACCCAAGACGTTTGCATGGTAATGCATTTTGGAAGTTCTGCACATTCTGTGGGAATGCAGGGACAAACCGGGAAGGGACCGGGATGAGTTTCTCAGAGTGCGAAACTGATTTCTCACTGTGTGATCGAGGAGGCAGCCATGATCAGCGCGTATTCCAGCAGGCACACACGCTGTTGTCGTTAGCAACTCACTTCTTTGCTCTTTATCTCTACAATATTTTAGAGTGCTAACAATTTTCTTGTGCCACAGTTTCACCAGCAAAGCCACCTCCTGCCTGAACTTAGTACCAGCAGAGATGGGTATTCATGTGTCTTGCTCTGTGAACACCAGTGAAACCGCTTTGCACACTCTCTAGACTGTGATGTGTGTTTCTTGGGGCCATGCTTTGGAGTGCTTTGGGCTGTTGGTCCAAACAGAAATTCCTTCAGAAATTTTCATGAGTTCTTATCCTTACCTATGATGGTGTTAGTTTCAGGACCTTTCCAGAATCCTAGTAATGCTTGCATCAAATCTGAGTTGATTCAAAATACTGGAGCTAAGGGTGAGGAGTATGAAGAATCACACAGAGCTTTGAGACACTCCTGCAGATCCGGCACTCTTATTGGTAAAAACTCTGGAAGTCTGGATGTGTTTGTAGCTGAGTATTTTCAGCGTGCTTCTTCAGGGCTGGGTCAGGGTAAGCTGAGACACAGGCATTTTCGAGTCTGCACTTGTTCTACGTTCCACCGTCACCAGCACTGTACACCATGGCTTGACACCAGCGCCGCTCTTCCCATCCAACTCAATCACACACAGTTAATGTAACCCATTTCTGGTCTCCATCATAATTTATCTCAGTTTTGTGCAGCACTTTATGGCCAGGATAACTCACAGAATGGATGATTTCTAATGTGTGGGGTTGGTTTTCTTGTGCTTTTCTGATAAGGTTAACCAGACAGGGAGATGTAATAGCTTGGGAGACCTAGCTTTGATATACGACAGCTGATCACCCTCAGAATGATAATGAAAATGCAGAAGGAAAAAGCTTCTGAAATAAAAAAATACACTTTTGTTAGAGAATAAAGATGTTATAATTCTCACGTTTAAACAGTTTGGCTGTATATTTTTTAAAAGAAGACAAGTTAATTTGAAAATTTTATAAAAAAATTATATAGAAAGCCTGTATGGCATTTTTAAATGAAAAATTGTAATTCTTATGTGCCCTGAAAGGGTTTACAATGTGGATTTCAAAAGGAATGTTATGTTCTTCAATATTGTAGCAGTGAATGGCAGCAATTAGCTCATTGTTTCTTCCATGGCACTTCATTTTGACAAATATTCAAGTCAGTGTGTACAAAGATACGCCACAATGAGATGACCCTGAACCTTATTCTGCTCCAACACTAGCTATTTGAACACATATCTTATTCTTTGAAGATGGACAAAACACAATTTTTATTTCTTTTGCTTTTTCCAGATTTGGATGACTTTAGCTGTGGACACAGATATTTCAGCAGCTCACAGGAAACTGTGTGGGCACAGCAGACAGCCTGTGCTGCCTGGTGATAAGGTTTTGCTGAGATGGCACACAGGCACGTGATGGCTATCATTTCTTTGGGTGTCATTACAGTGAGCATTAACGGCCGCTCCTCTCTCTGTTCATATAAAGTTACGTTCTGACTCAAGTTCTCCCTGGTGTTTGGCTAATTGGGCTATTCACTTAAAGTATGCTATGTTTTATTACTTTATCTTTCATGGTATTTTACATTTTGGAATATCTGATTCTAATTCCTCTTCCACAGTAGCATAATTTCACAGTGGCACAACCTTGGGAATCCATTAAATTTGGCCTTTAAAACACAGCTTTGTTTTTTTCCCCACACAGCAGTGAAAAGCTGTGGCATTTCCCATCACCCAGGTTGCCTCTTTCCCTCTTTATGGTAATGCAGCTTTCTCGTCCCTTGATTTACATCAGTGCAATAGTATTTACTTCTGAAGAAGTCATTATTTGCAAAGTTTTATACTAGGTACTGAATATGTGAAGTTTAAGACATGTGTTCCTCTCTCAAGCTGTTCAAAGTCAAAGCCTGTCATGTTAGACAGAAATATAATAAACAGTGGGTTGGCAAGATGGCTCAGCAGGTAAAGGCGCTTGCAGACAAGCCTGGCGACCAGAGTTCAAACCCTGGAACTCATATGGTGGAAAGAGGGAACCCATTCCTGAAAATTATTGTCCTCTGACCTTTACACACACGCACACACACACACACACACACACACACACAGAGAGAGAGAGAGAGAAAGCGAGAGAGAGAATAAATAAATGCAAAATCACAAATAATGATTTTTTAAAACAATTCTTTCAGCTATATCACACTGAGCCTTTAAATCTGGGAAACTGGAACCCAGGAAACTAGCCACTTATTGAGAATTCATCCAGTGGCTAGTATTTCTATAAATACTTGAAATGGACTACATTCTTCCCACAATACACATAGGGATTCCTGTTTCCAGGAACCCTTCAGATACTAAGAGCCACAGACTTGGATTCCTAACAGAAAATGGCTCAGTATTGCTGGGAACCTACACATGTGCTTCTATCTGCAAGCTTCAGCTCTAGATGACTTTTAATAATGAACACAGTGGGAATGGTCATTGTTTACTGTATGGTTTAGGGAATACAGATGAGGAGCAAAGTCCAGACAAGTTTGGAAGAGGCATGCACATGTGGAACTGGCAGATACTGGAGGCTGGCTGTGCTGCATAATTTGTTACAAGGCTGCAAGGCAAGTGCTTTCATTTTATCCCCATTTTAGTGATGAGTGAAGTGAATTACAAAATGTCCAGCTGCTGAAGGATTGAAATACAGCCACAGGACTGCACAAGGTGAGGCTCTGCACACTTCCCCTGCTCTTCAGGAGCACATGGAGGTCATGAAGTAAGAATTAGCCATGTATCTTAGTTTGCTTCCCATTGTTGAGATCACCACTAGTGCTAACAGGTCACACTCCATCACTGAGGGTAGTCAGGGCAGGAGCTCAAGCAGGAACTTGGAGGCAGGAGCTGAAGCAGACGTCATCGAGCAGCGCTCTTTACTGGTTTGCTTATGATTTGCTTAGCCTGCTTTCTTACACATTCCAGGACCCCATGCTCAGGCATGTCCCCATCCACAGTGGGCTGAGCCTTCACACAGGGATCATTAATACAGAAAATGCCCCCTAGACACTCCTACTGGCCAATCTGATGGAGATATTTTCTCAGTTGAGATTCCTTCTGCGTACAGGACTCTGGCATGTGTCAAGTTGGCAAAAGTAAATTAGCACAATACACTTTTGTTGTTGTTGTTGTTGTTGTTTTTTCGAGACAGGGTTTCTCTGTGTAACAGCTCTGGCTGTCCTGGAACTCACTCTGTAGACCAGGCTAGCCTTGAACTCACAGAGATCCACCTGACTCTGCCTTCCATGTGCTGCAATTAAAGGTGTGCAACACCACCACCCGATTGCACACTACACTTTTGTCACTTTTGATGCATTTCTTGTCCTAGTGCTGTTAGTTGAATCCTTTTCTGGGGTTCATAATGCACCTCACATTGTGGGACAATTCCTAGCCTGCTTACTCCAGGCTGCTCTACCATCCCCATAGTCTGTCTCTTCTTTGTTCTCATGGTTTTCTTTGTTACAATTTTATAAGTGTTAATGTCTCATAGAGGAATACAAGGCTTGTATGATGGATCCTTAGAAAACATACATTGGGTTACATGGTGGATTTGAATTAAGACAGGAAGGGAAGGTAGCAGCTGTATTGTAAAGAGATAATGAAGGACTCAGCATGGTTGTGAGAAGACATTAAAATTTTCACACGTACACACTATGGCATTCTTACTCAGAATGCCTTTTCTGTTCTTGACCCTTCAGTTTGCTCCATTTTTACTGTGGAATTTACTTTGTATGTAAAAGAACTCATGAAAATTCATGATCAGTGTAAAAAGTAATAACTTTAAAAAGCTTCCATGAACGTACTACCTGGGCTAGCATAAAGTGTTGCCTTGAACTAATTCCTGCTACAACACTCTTGGGTTTCGTAATTCTCCCAAGTACTCACCTCTTCTCAGTGGTAAGAGGATTATGGCTTGATGACCACTTTGTTTTGGTTTTCTTGATTATACAAATAGCATATGATTTAGCTTTACCTGTTGATACATTATTTTTTATAACTTAGTTTGTTCAATGTTATATTTTGGATATTCATTTCTATAAGAAGATATAGTAATTTATTTTCACTGCCTTGTAACATGTTCCATTAAACAAACAGAGTTAGCTGTTATTCCATTGCCATATGATGATGTTGCACTCATTTCAAATTTTTTAATTTTGGACAATGCTGCTACCACTGTGTCTATGCACATGTTCTGATATCCACTGCAGGGGTTTCCCTGACCGTACGCTTTGATAGAAACCCTGAGTCATAAGATAGATCCATGTGTCTTTAAATACTTTGGTTATTTTATCACTACTGATACAAAAGGTATTTATTTGACTCAGTTCCAGACCCATAGCACATCACTGTAAACTATTTTCTACTCTACACTTTCTATTTTGTTTCTCTGGTCAACTTATGTTTTTGACATTCTATTCTGTTGCATGAGTCTTCTTAGGTATTACAATATATAGATTTGTGGTAAACTGCTAAACCCATTAGCTCAAGACCCTCAGCAACACGGTGCCTATTGGAAGGGGGCGGGATTTGCTCTTACAAATGAATCATGACGTCAGTTTTTAACTTGAGAGAGCCAAGGCCAGACCTTCCCTTTAAGGATTCTAAGGGAACATGGGAACATGGCCCTCATTACCTGGATCTCAGACTCTGACCTCCACAACTCTAAGAGAATAAGCTCCTGTTGTCTTCAGCTCCTTGTCTTGTGGCTCTGTCTTGTATCTCCTGTTGGACAGCACAGTCATGCCTTATCACTAAATTGGATTGATAACAGTTTGTGAATTTGACACTGATATTCACAAATAAGCTTGCCTAATACTTTCATGATTTTCAGTGTGTGTCTATAGTGTTATTGAGGTTGAATTAGAAAATAAAATGAATTATAGGGAACTCCACCACTGTATTTTCTGGGAGAGTTTGTGTACCACTAGACCAGCCGATTTGGCATAGGCAGTATAAAGCCAACTGGTCCTGCTGTTTTAGTTGGGGGATATTTTGTTTAATGGAAATAGTATTGCTAAGATACATTTTTCTTCCTGTATTTGATCTAGCAGGTTGTAGTTTTAAAGAATTCACCAGCTTCATCTAAGTTTTATATTTTGTGGCATTAAATTGTTCACATTTTTATTATATGTTCAGTCTGCAAGTTTCCCAAATTATGTCCACTTAAAAAAAAGATTTAATTTATATGTCTGTGTGTCTGTCTGTGTGTAAAGGGAGGGGAGGGTGCCCTGGAGCTAGGGCTACAAGCCATTGTTAGTCATCTGATACGCGTACTGGGAACCAAGCTTGGGTCTTCAGGAAAATCAGCAAGTGTAACCTCTGAGTCATCTCTCCAGCTCCAAGTTATGCTCAGGTTTTAATCCTTAACATCTGAAAATCTGTCCTTTACCATTATTGCTCTTGCCAATGGTTTGCTAATGAGCTTTTTGTGAAGAACTAACTTTTCATGTTTCATCTTCTCTATATGAACCATGTTCTCTGTCTCATTGATGGTCTTCTGTCTACATTCTGATGGCTCATTCTGTGGTCATTTCCACGCTGTAGTGTTTCATACCATAACTGCTTCATACTTATTACTGCTTTAATAACTACATTGCATACATTTTCATTTGTAGTGTATGTGTCTGTTTTAAATCTTATTTTCTATGGGCTGGAGACCTTGGTTAGTGCTTATCGGCATGTACTGCTCTTACAAAGGACTGGATTACAAACCTTAACATCATCTCTCATCACTCACAATTGCTTGTAATTCCCGCTGCAGGGGATGTGATGCCTTCTTCTGGATTCCATAAGCAACTGTATTCATGTGCGCATACCCACCACATATTTTAAAATGTTATTTTCATTATGAATTGATCCATTGGTTCCTTAGAGTATCTCAAGCTTCACCAATGTGTGCTGTTTCTTTAGTTACCTTTGCCCTGTATTAAGGTAATTTCTTTTTTATCAAAGCATCTTCTATGTGGTTCAGCTTTTTAAAAGTTTTTGATGGGCAGTTGCAGCTTGACACATGGTCCTCAGTGTTCCACAGATGTCCATGTGTAGGCCATGGAGATGAGTCTTTTGGTGGTTTCATCTATGCATTCACTTACGCTTATTTGTACAAGTCATGTTAAAAATCTCCCATGATGGATATAGACTTCAACATTTTAACTTCATATTTTTGGAATCTGTGCTATTTGGCTTCCTTCAAATGCATAATTGCTACAGCTTTCTGTGAGCTGAACTTCCTTCCAATGTTTAAGCAGCCTCTGTCTCCACGGTGTGTCTAGCTTCATTGTCTGTTTTGTATGGAGTCAGTGTTAGTCTGCTTTCTCTTACTAGAACTTTCTTGACATTCTATTTTTCTATTTGTATAATGTCTCATGTTCCGTGTCCTTATGTCTAAAGCAACACAAACGTTCTGAACTTTGCTGCTCTCTGACCATCTGCATCTTTCATCTGAAGGCGATAGCACATTTATATTTATTGTATTATTGATGGGTTTAGATTTGGTTAGATTGGTTTTTACTGTACCTTGTCCTTTGTATTATTGTCTGTCCACATCCTCACCTCCTCTGGGATTAATTTCTTTTGCTCATTTTTATTCAATTTTTGTTTTCAATCTGTTTGGAATTTATTTGTTTTAGATCTAGTTTTTATTTCATAACATTATCTATATTAGCTTTCTTTAAAGTAATCTTGAAGTTAATAATGCTAGACAGGTAAAGACCCTAGACTATGTTAAGTGTGATCCATCCCCTTTGAACTTATATGTATTTATTAGTAGGTATTTAACTTCTAACTAAAAAAAAACTTAAGATATTTTTCTTTCATTTTGTCATTTTTCCCATTTTTTTTACTGTCTTTGTTTCCCAATCATCATATTTTCTACTTTTTAGGGAAAAGCCCCACGAAGTAGTTATGGCTGGCCAAGTAGAGATTGCGGCAATCCTCTTGTCCCTGCCTCCACATTGCTGGGATTACCGGTGTGCGTTGCTGTTCTCAGCCTCAATAACCCTCTCACAGCTATTCACGAGCATCTCCTTTATTGAAAATCTCCTGGTAATAAACTCCCATCTTATGTAATAGCTATTCACACTTGGAGGATGGCTTAGTGAATATAGGATTCTATACTGACAGTAAAGGAGAATGTATCAGCAATGAATGAAAATGCTCACAGAGGCAGCAGATCATTTTAGGAGATGAATGGAAATTATGAAAAATATTAAACTGGAACCTCGGGTACAGAATATATATTTGAATAAAAGAACATTTAAGTGTTTATCAGCATGCACAGTTTAAAATAATAGTTAGTTACATGAAGAATGATTGATATATTTAAATTCTACACTACAGAGAAAATAAGTTAGCAGATCTTTATGAAGCTATTGCAGTCTTTTTGAAATGGCAGATGCTCCCCCAAATTTTATTAAATTAATGACACCTTATCAAGAAGGCATGAAAAGGCTGTTACTCATAAAACAAGGCTGTTTAGAAGAAATAGGTGGGTCTTCTCAGTCTGGTCCGAAAAGAGAGCGAGGAGGGGATAGTCATTTGAGTCTCTTGCTGGGACACAATGAGGACTACAAGATTTTCTCACCAGTTTGTCCATATGTGAGGCACAAAGAGTAGACGAAACAGTAACTCTAAAAATCTACTACCAAGTAACCAGAAAATATGCAACCGGGGGCTGGAGAGATGGCTCAGCAGTTAAGAGCTCTTACTGTTCTTCCAGAGGACCTGCGTTCAGTTCCCATCACCCACATCAGGCAGTTGAGAACCATCTGTAACTTCAGCTCCAAGGAATCTGATGCCCTATTCTGGTTTCACAGGTACCTGAACATGTGTGGAACACACACACACACACACACACACACACACACACACACACACACACCCCAAAAAAACTGGAATTTTTGCTACAGATACAATGCATGAATATCTAAAGTATATGTGATTGGATTTCATAGTGAACAGAAGTAGAATGCCACAGATAAAATGCTGGTAGAAATTCTGGTGAAAAAAGGCAAAAACTTATTGAAACACCCAAGTACACATGTTTGAGAAAGTGAAAAATTCTAGCAAGATAAACACAAAGAAAATAAGCTAGTCAAATGACTGGAAATCAAAAGCACAGAAAGAAATTGGAATTAAAACCCCCAAGACACTTTATGGGGCAACCACTGTAAGTCACACTGTGTGTCAGTCAGGGTCCAGCCAGGAAAAGAAACTATGTTAAACTGGGAACGTCGGCCACTGTCAGAATCACTCAGATCTGGTGAGAGAGGATACACGGATTTCAGGCAAATGCTGAAGGTTACCCTCAGGCTAAAGACTCAAGGATGACAAAGTTGGGAGATAGGGCCCTTTCAAGCATGCATGATAATTGAAACATTTTGAGTACAATGCTTGGATATAATTTAATTTTTTAAAACATCAAGAAAAATTTGAAGGACAGTACTGTGGATCAATGTTCCATCTAGGAAAAATATAAGACTCATTGAATTGAACTGAATTGATATTAATATATTAGGTTCATATTGAATTATTTCACTTCTTCCTGTATTTTTAAATCATAATTCCTACTGGCATTTTAAGAGAAGATAATGAATATAAATCTTTTTGACTGGTACTTAACACACACATCTCGTAAACTGTGTAGACATCTCAGAGGAACAGGGCTCACTGCTACGGTATAATGATGTTCTGGAACGTCAATTGAAAATTCTAAAGCAGGCAGCAGAGTGTGTGGATTTTCTCTGAACCAGAAAGCATGCTCGGCAGTTTTGGCATAGGCATTGAGCGATATACATTTTGTGTTCTTTGATACTGATTAAAAAATATTTCATTAGCCAGGCGGTAGTGGCACACGCCTTTAATCCCAGCACTCTGTGAGTTCGAGGCCAGCCTGGTCTATAGAGAGAGATCCAGGACAGGCACCAAAACTACATGGAGAAACCCTGTCTTGAAAAGCAAAAACAAAAACAAAAACAAAAATTTCATTAAATACTGCTGGCACATTTTCTAGAAAGAAGTTACCTGACTTTGAGTCAGTTTTATTTTTTTCTAGGCTTTATCTTGAGCTTTGTTAGGGAAATCTTGGATCTAGGACCAGTTGGAACCAGTTCCTAGAAATCTCTCTAGGAATTTATATAATGGAACATTATATAAACAAATTATATAATAATATAAACAAATTATATAAATCTCTACCCTAGGGCTCCTGGGCTTCTGTGGTTTCTGGGAAAACGGACTAGTCCTAGCCCTCTGAACTTCAGTGGACTGAGCTTTCCTCTACTCCATACAATGGTGTCTTTTCCTGGGGCCTGATTCAGGAGCTCCAGCACCAAACAAAAGGGTTTCAGATTTCAAGAACATTTTGGAAATTGGAATACTTGCTTAGACTTCATAGGCTGAGAGTTAAGAAATTCAAAAATCAGAATTGCTCCGAAACCTAAAACTTTGTTATCTTGTCAGTCTGTTTCTGTGAGTTTGTGTGCACTGTTTGCTAGTTTCTTGCTGTAAGTTTTGCTGTCTGAAAGTATTACTAGTGGGCTACCAGTTTTGAGTAATAGTTTAGGCAAGTAGAAATTGTTGGGCTTCAGATATTTTACCCCAATTTAAATCATTTCATTCCGTGATATTCTGGCATTGTTGCTAATGAGATATCTTGTGCCAGCCTGATAATTTTCTCTGCACATTCCCATCTTGATCAGTCATCTTGTGAACTTTTCATTTTAATAGTTCATTTCAACGAATTTCAATGTGTATTTTGTTATACTCTTTTTTAGGAATAACTTTAAGAGATTTGGTTTTTCTTTAATATTGTATAATCCTCAATGGCATATTTTTTAATTCCCCGTTTGAAATTCTGTTTCTTCTAGTGCTTCTGATGCATTCATGATGGGCTTTTGTCACAGCACAACCTCACTTTTTCTTTTCTTCATCCCTTACATTTATTTAAAAAAAACTGAACTGTATTTTGTGATTACTATTTTGCATTCAGTTGTCAGTTCATCAACTGCCATTTCATTTGGAACACTGTCTTTGACCCCCCATCTTCCTGCCTCCACTTCCCTGGTGCTGGGGGATGGGCAGGTGCCACCATGCCTGGCTTTGGTGCTTCTTATAAGCTCAGGAATGTGTGTGTGTGTTTAATTTTAGAAACTATGGTTTTCATTAGTAGAATGTGCTAGTGAGCTTTCTGTTGCTATAACAAAATATCTAAGAAAGACAAGTAAAAAGAAGAAGGGAAACCTCCTGACTCACAGATCTGTGGTGAGCAGCACAGCCCGCTGGGATGTGGGTGTGAAACAAAGCTGCTCACCTCAGGGCATCCAGAAGTGAAAGAGAGAGGCAGTCATGCTGTCTCCCCTCCCTGTCAGCCCTCACCTTCAGCTACCTCTCTGCTTCACTCTAGGCCCCACTTCAAGCTTCCACCATCTTCAGTGGAACCACAGGTCTGAGGAACACTTAAAATTATAGCATAGAAGTTCGTTTTATTCTTCATCTCAGGTTGCCTCTTCTTCCTTCTATTTCTGGTCCCTTTGTTATGATTCTACTACTTCTTTATACCTTAAGCAGTTTTGAAAAGATACTATCTCTTTTTGAGCAAGTTCAGACCTTGTGATGTGTGGTTTCCTTATCTTTAGCAAGACTTGTCTGCTCTATTGAGCATAGTGTATCTGTCTATGTGTTCCTTTGGAGAAGAGTCCAGAGTGAACTTCAGAGCACAGAGTTTAGTGAGCTACAGGTTGTTAATTTATTTAGTAAAAGGTGAAAAGTTTATAAGATGTATAACTCTATTATTAAAAGCTGAAAACATAAACATCAACAGCAGTAACTTTGGCGACAGAAAAGAATGTTTACGCATAAGACTTGACACCTGCAGATTTGGGAGACAGAGCACATTGGTGCTTAACACTGATACCAGTGATAAAATGTAAACTGGTTAGGGGTGTGTTGTAGCGTACAGAGTATGAGTTCCCATTTGTTGCTTATGCCCTAGTCTGCTCATCATTGACTCTGTGTCACGTGTAATCCCTAGGCTGCAACGGTCATAAACTGAAAGATTTCAAATATCCGTTTTCCAAGATGTCACTCTGTGCACCATTCTCCATAGGTTTCCATTTTATTTGGAGTTAAGCTGTAGTTCTTATTTTCCACATGGCTGTTAAACATTGACCTTTTAAGACATTCTTTATGTATTTATTGCATTTGAATAGTTTAGCATTTTTGTTCACCGTATTCTCAGTGAAATAATATTTCGGGATGGCTAAGCAGTTCAGTTGCTCTAATGTCACAGTGTTGTGACTCTAAGAGGAACTTGGAATGAATGTGAAAGTTGGAAAGTTCAAGCAGAAAAAAGGATGATTTAGAAGTTAAGAAGACTTGGCCTTACCTTGCATTAGCAACTTACTTTACTGTGACCCGTGGGACTTAGTGTTCCATTAGTAAAATGAGAAAGATTGTTTTCTTTATGTCAATTTCATGAAAACAATGCAAAACTGAACAGGCAGAATCATGTTACAAATAAAACATTTTTTTTTGATCAGCGGGGATCAGAAGGCAGACTTGAAAGACAAATCAAGAATGGGTTGAGAGCTGAAGAGATGGCTCAGTGGTTAAGAACATTTGCTGCTCTCACATAGGACCCAGGTTTGTTCCCAGCATCCATGTGGTAGAGCACTGGCCTACGGATAAATCAAAAATGGTATAGCAATATGATATAAGGAAATATTACCCATCCATGAAAAGAAATAAAGAACTAATACCCCCCCATCTCTTATGAGCCTTGAGGACAGTCCTGGCTAGTTAATTGTCAACTTGACACAAGTTAGAGTTATTTTGAAGGAAGGACTCTCAGTTGAGAAAATGCCTCCATAAGCTTTGTGTGTAGGCAAGTCTGTTGAGCATTTTTATTAATGATTGATGTGGGAGGGATGCTCACTCTGGATGGTGCCATTCCTGGGCAGGTGGAAGTTCTGGGTGCTATAAGAAAATAGGTTGAGCAAGCTATGGGGAGCAAGCTAGTAAGCAGCACTTCATCACGGTCTCTGTGTTAGTTCCTGCCTCCAGGTTCCTGCCTTGAGATCCTGTTCTGAATTCCCTCGGCAACGGAGTGCGACCTGAGTTATAAGCTGGAATAAACTCTTTTCTCCTCAAGTTGCTCTTGGCCATTGTGCTGGCCAGTTTCATGTCAACTTGACACAAGTGAGAGTCATCTCAGAGGGAACCTCAGCTGAGAAAACGTCTCCATAAGACTGGGCTGTAGACAAGCCCTGCAGGGCATTTTTTAAATTATTGGCTAGTGTGGGAGGGCTCAGTCCATTGTGAGTGGTACCCCCTCTGGGCTGTTGGTACTGGGTGCTATAAGAAAGCAGCATGAGCAAACCATGAGGAACAAGCCAGTAAACAGTACTTCTGCATGGCCTCTGCATCAGCTCCTGTTTCCAGGTCCCCTACCTTGCTTGAGTTTCTACCCTCACTGCTTTTGGTGATGAACTGTTAGATGGAACTGTGAGTGAAATGAACCTTATGCTTTCCATGTTGCTCCTGGTTATGGTGTTTCTTTCCAACAGTAGTAACCCTAAGACAGCCCCGGTGCTTTCACCGCAATAGAAACCCTAACTAAGACAGAGGTATACACTTAATGGAAGAAGCAAGGCTCCTCTGTGAGAGCACATGTTCTGTGATTCCTCTGTATGAAATATTCAGCCAAACCTTGTCCATAGTGACAGCAGACATGATGTTAGTGATTTCCAGAGGAGGGAGAAGAGCAGCTGAGGAGTGAGCACTAGCAGGTGTGGGGGTGATGAGTGGGTTTGGGAGTTAGATGGTGAGGAGGGCTACACACCTTGTGTGTAGTAATGACCAGTGAAGCTGGCTGTGGCAGTGTACACCAGTAACTGAGAGAGTTCAAGGTTGTCCTTGGAAACACAGTGAGTGTCAGGGCATCATGGTAATGGGAGGTCTTATCTCAAAAAGCCAGAATAAATAAATAAAGATCAATGAATTACACACTTTGGTTGACAAATTCTATGGTATATAAATTATATCTTAAAAATGAATATTTAAACCAGGCAGAGCCAGGCAGATCTCTGAGTTCGAGGTCTACAAAGTGAGTTCCAGGACATCTAATGCTACACAATAAAAACCTGTCTTAAACAAACAAACAAACACCAAAAACAAAACCAACCCCCCCAAAAAGATGAATATTTAAAAAAATCAACTGGTCCAACTCAATGTTTCAGCAAAAGCATTTTAAGTATCAATGAAGGCCAACATGTTTTATAAATATTTCAGGTGTCAAGTGATTTTTTTCAAGTCTATCTTTGCCACACAGAAGTGTTGACATCTAAGAAGTCATGATCATGGTATGAAGACCCAATCACTGTATATATTTACAAACTCGTGTGCCTATATGTGTCCATAAGTATATATATATATGCAATATAATCAGAATATATATATATATATATTTATGTGTGTGTGTGTATCTGAAAGCGTTCTTCAGAGACAGGCCTAAATACCAACAATGATACTGTTGTAAGGACAATATGAACCTGGCCTCTGACACGGCTTCACCAAGATTGAAGTAGGAGGAGGGGATATTTCCAAATGGGATTGACTAGATTTTGTGTTTACTTGGCACTGTGACTGTGGGATAATTGTAGCTTAAGGTGTGTGGGAAAACCAGGAGGCCGATCACCAGTGGAAATGAAACAAGATAAAGACCCTCTGAAGCAAAATCAGACCCAAAAGGGCAAACACCATCCATGAAAGAAAGCTTAAGAGCAGATGCATAGCAAAGATGCATAAAAGAAAGCGGGTGGGGGGTGGGGGGGTGGGGGTGAGGGGGGTGTGACCAAAGGGAGAGTCACTGCATATCTGTAATGACAAATATGGCTGCCTGGAAGGCATAGACACCCAGATGGATAAGGGGGAAGAAAAGGAAACTGGGGCTTGAGATATTAAAATAAAACGAAGGGCAAAATATTAGGTGGAAGAGAGAAACTAGGTGAAGAAGTAAGTTCTCCAACACCAGGAGAAGGTGGATGATAATTCGCGTCATTTTTCTGTGCTGAGTGCTATTCCATCAGAACTTCGACAGTGAACCTATAACAAGCTGGTCAGCCAGTGACGGAAACATATGAGGACAAGTTTAACTGACTTTTCCAGCCCATGTGTTCAGGTAACAAAACAGACCCTCAGATTACTTAACCCCTTTTTCTTTCCATTCAGGTACATACTGGGGATGGAGACACTTCTTTCTTCACAGAGTGGTTGCAATGATTAAATGACTTACTGTGGTGATATCTTGTTGCACTCAAATAAAACTTGCATAAAGGTCAGGGGACAGAGCCAGCCACAGAGTTAGCCACAGAGGTCAGGCTGTGGTGGCACACACATTTAATCCTAGCACTCAGGAGGCAGAGATCCATCTGGATCTCTGTGAGTTCAAAACCACGTTAGACTACACGAGATTAATCCAGTTTAAAAGAGAAACAGCCAGGCAGTGGTGGCACACACCTTTAATTCCAGCATTTGGGATCACACACTTTTAATCTCAGTACTTGGGAGTCACATGCCTTTAATCCCAGCACTAGGAGGTTGAGACAGGTAGTGATATGGCTGGACAGAAAAAGGAATATAAGGCGGGAAAAGACAAGAATTAGGCCCTTTTGGCTGAGGACTCAGAGGCATTCATCCTGAGGATTCGTGGAGACAGGATCTTCTCTTATCGGCTGAGGAGTTGGCGAGATGAGAAGTGGCTGTGGCTTGTTTCCTCTGATCTTTCAGCATTTATCCCAATATCTGGCTCCAGGTTTTTATTATAAGACCCTTTAGGATTCGTGCAACAACTTACCCCTAGCCTATAAAAAGTGCTTAATAAACGCTGGCACCACTGTCCTTCCTTTATACTGTAGACTGTCTCCCTAAGGCCCCTGTGTTGATGATCTGTGTACGGACTGTGTCACTAAGTGGAGGTGTATCTTAGTGGAGGCCATTTAGGCCATTGGGCATGGGCCCTTCCAAGTGGAAGTTGGTACCCTGGCTTCTGCAGGTTGCTCCCTTTGGTTCTTAGCCACCATGAGATGGACAGGCCACTTCCACCCAGCATTCATCCCCTACGCACTGTGCTGCGCAGGTCCAAAGCAGCAGGGCTAAGTGAGCATGGGCAGAGGCCTCTGAAACGGGAGCCCAAAACGTTTCTCACCAGTTGCTGGCTGATCACCTTACATCCTCAGTCAGGAAACATAGCATGAACAGGAAGTGAAGGCAGACTCCACGGCTTCCAGATCTTTCTCCAGTGAGCCACTTCCTTCAGCAGGCCCCGCCTCCTGAGGATTCCACATGCTTCCTAAACAGGCCATCAGCTGGGGACCATGTGTTTAAAGACTCGAGCCTTGTGAGGGACACTTCACATCCAAACCACGGCAGTGTCTGTCTATAATCTGAGGAATGACAACATTTCACAGAGTCGTTGCCCTTTTACTCCCAAGTTCAGATTCCTGGTCCCCATTCTCTGGTCTCCCATCCTCCAGTTTTCTCGCACAATGGCAAGCGGGCTTGCAGTTCAGTGAAGGTCGCAGTCCACCCAGCAATGCTTCAGCTGCTCGTCATGTGGGCCGTCACGAAGGCCAGTGGTCTGCCACCGCAGCCCTTCTGCTTGTGGCGTCATGGGAGGATGGAGCACATCCATTCCTTTGAATGCGTTCTGTGAGTAAGGACACACATCCTTGCCTATTTCCAGCTGTTCTCTCTTCCTGTGGAAAGGTAATTTTCTGCAAAAATTCAAAATCTCACCTCTTGCTCTTCCTTCATTGAGTCTTCTTTTCTTGAGATATTTTGATCCTCAGCAATTTTCCTTTTACAAACTCACTCTTTCTGAGTCTCATCCATGCTGCTACCCCTCTCTTCATGCCACACGCAAGCCTGTAGGAAGCATAAGGTGAAACTCCACGCCACTGAGTTCATGGGTTCAGCCAGTTTGGAACCCAGCCATAATTTGGCATTTATGTGACTAAATGACAGAATTGCCTGATTAAAGCAGCTTATAGATAGATTATTTATTTGAGGTGGCTGGGATAGCTACCAGGCCAAAGAAGACAGCTCACAGTCATTGGAGCTCAATCAACAGGATGAGCTCCTTTGGTCTCTTTTCTCTGCCATCTTTATACAATGACTTTCATCCTCATTCATACTCCGTGCTTACAGGATAGTTGCTGTGACTCTGGATGTTGTAGTAGCATTCCAGGCAGGAAAAAAGGTAAGTGATGAACAATCTTCTTAGCATTCATGTATGTTAGTGTCAACTCTTGGAGGGTAAGGTGTCTTTATTTCTGAAAGCAGGGAGAAGAGGAAGAAAGAAAAGGAGGAAGAAGGAAGGAGGAGCTACTAAGATGGAAGCAAGCAGTGAAAGCCAAGGGGATCATTATGGTGGGTGCCCAAGTGACATTTTAAAATGCATATACACGCTCATACTTATTCAGTTAAGGTTTACATAGATCATGTTACCCTCAGGATCATGAATTAGTAAGTCTGAAGTAGTCTGCATCCTGTAAGCAGTTCCGTGTGATGCTAATGACGCTGGGTATTGGATCACTTCGAATCTGCTAAGGAGTCTAGAAAATTCTGTGTATGCTTGTATGATTGTGCAGAAGACAACTTTCAGGACTATTTTCTCTGCTTCACGGTGGGTGCTAGGCATTGAACTCAAGTCCTTAAAGTCACGGGGCGAGTGCTTTTACTCACTGAGTTATCCTACCAGCTCCAAGGACTCTGAAAAAATGAATTCTTAAATATAACACAAATTGAGCTTTAAAAAAGTGTCTCAGCCCAATCTTTAAAACAGTCTGTGGTCAAGTGCAATGTCTTACTTCATGTAAGGTTTGCCTTCTAAGGGCCTGCAGGGTTTAAACTGCTTTCCTCATTTAATTTATTTGCTTATTTGTTGTGGAGATTTCTCTTCATACCTCACTCCATTGGAAATGCCCAGTTTGTATTTCTGTCAACATGACTATGCTACACATAGTCACCTTTCTGTGGGGTCCCTCTGATCTAGTTGCTCCGCTCATCTGGGTGACTCAGGGAGAGTTGTGAGACTCTATGTTCATAGCAGTATTATTCTCCATTTTTTTCTCCTGTAGACTCCCTGCTAAGAGGTCAACCTAGGTAAGATGAAGGTCAAGATGCCTTGATCCTTCTTGGATGCATTTCATCTTGTGCATTCAAGGTCAAAGAAAACCTCATATATCCTTTTCCAGAGGCCAGACCATTTTCTAGGAAGGGCTATTTCCCTGTCCACCACCAGGGTAGATACTCAGACACTAATTCTAATTGCTATACCATTGCTCCCCCTACCCCAAATGGTTCTGTTAATGTACCCTCTGCTCCTGGGAAGTAAAGAGTGAAAATATATCATCTTTCCTCTCAGAGTAGGGACACATGACTGTCTCCAGGGAATCCCCCTAGGCCCAAATGGACCTCATTTCCTGGATGCTTTAGACATTTATTATCTACATTCCCAAGCTCCACTTAACAAGCTCTGGTGGTGAATGTGCTGCTGTATTTTACAGAATGAACGTGGTCGGTGCTGAGCTTCTGTGGATAGCTGTGTGATCCCAGCTTTGTAAAACCCTGCGTGTGTGTCTTCCACCTCTGAGGCTCAGTGGATTGATACAGAGATGGTGATTTCTCTTGATTTGAGACTCTCCTTCTCATCTAATGGCACCTTATTTTGGCCTAATTATTAGCTTGAAGTCTTTAGAGAAAACAAGTAGGCTCATGTTATTAGGAGAATTTACAACAAATTGAGAAGATGCTGCATTGACCTGTATGATTTGATTTCTTGTTTGTATCTATTTGATACTGGTGCCTTTTTGTTCTGTTGATTTTGAATCATTCTCTTTCTCTGACTGTAGCAGGAATCTTAAAAGTTCTTATTAATAAAATCAAACCTGAAGCCAGGTATTGGGGTGAACACTGGAAGATCAGACAAGCAGAACAAGCCACAGCTACCTCACCTGGCCAGTTTCTCAGCTGATCCTGTTTCCTCAGACTGGAAGCCTCTGTGTCCTCATATCCGAATGGCTCTCAGCTGAACTGTGCTGCTCAAAGCCTAAAAGCTTAACCAGCCAAATGCTTCTAGTTTCTGGTCCTCATGCCTTGTAAACCTTTTTGCTATCTGCCATCACTCCCTGGGATTAAAGGCTCGCTTTCTGGGATTAAAGGCATGAGTCACCTTGCTTGGTTGTATCCTTGAACAGATGGATTTCTGCCTCTGGAATGCTAGGATTAAAGGCGTGTGCTACCACTGCCTATCCTCTATGTTTAATATTGTGGCTGTTCTGTCTCTGACCCCAGATAAGTTTATTAGGGTGCACAATATTTCGGGGAACACAATACCACCACATCTGACTATTTGGGAAGCTTCTATTTAATTTTTAAAAATTAAATATGGAACAGAAGGATTCAAATTTTGATTGTTCTTTGTTTACAGATAATCCCCAGCTAACAAATGTTTCACATTTCTTGTCAATATTTTAAAACACATACATCTAGAAACCTACTTTTAATAGAAATTATTATTCTAAATTTCATTCCTTTGAGTGAAATATAGAGTGAATATTTACCTTTAAAGATGGTTGTTATGCCCACAGATTTATAATATAAATGAGGCAAAGAATGTTTGATGAAAAATATTTTTTATAAGAGTCTCTTTTCTCTTGACTTTAAAAAAAAACTTTTATTGATTCTTTGTGAATTTCACATCATGCATTCCAATCTCACTTTTCTCCTGTTCCCTCACATGTACCCTCTGCCTTTGCAACCTCCCCCACAAATCAATACCAAATTTAAAAGAAAAATTAAGAACCACACCAAACAAACAAAAAACAAAACAAAACAACAACAACAAAACCACCACCACCAACAACAACAAAAAAAACACAAGAAACTTGTGGAAGCTGTAGTGTGGCCCGATGAGTCACACAGTTTACTCTTTAGTCCATTCATCTTTATTTGCAAGTGTTCATTGGTCTTCCTCCAGGTCTCTGGTTTCTGCTATACCACTGGTAATGGGCTCTCACTGGGGCTCCTTTTGGATATACTGTTGTTGTCCTATGTCATAGAAATCCTGATGTGTTGAATCTGTAGATTCATCCCCTTCACCTTCTCCAACAGTTCATAGGTGAGGTGGATGTTGGGGTGGGCCAACTCATAGACCTGGTTCTGGTCCTGGTTGGTAGTTAGGTTGGTTAGTCTGCCATCTTGCACTCATCATCACTACTGGGTGAGCTTTCAGCATTGCCTCAGCTAGCTCACCCAGTGCAGCCTGCTGCAAGGAGCAGGACCAGTTCTCCTGCTCTCTGGCTCTCAGATCTGGGTCTGCCTCAGTCATATGGCCAAGGCCAGCTCTACTGTTTTGCCCAAGCAGGGCATAGGGAGGGAGAGGTGGGGAGCAGCTCACCTGGGCCCCCAACAACAGGGTCAGGTCTAGTGTGCTGCCCAAATGGGGCATAGAGCCCGTTCTCTGTGTGCTGCAGCTGGTGAGGGTCAGGGCTAGTTGTCCCAGTATTGTGGCCACAGGTGGTAATGGGTAAAAGGGGAAGGCATCTTTCCCTCACTCATGCCACCACATGGCAGATGAGTGCGCAGGGTCAGTTCTCCTGCTCTGGAGCCCTCAGCGTCAGCTCACCTGTGTCCCCGACCACAGGATCAGCTCTAGTGTACCTCCCATGTAAGGTGCATGCCTATGGTGAGGGGTGGGGCCATCTTTCTCTAGTGGAGGGATGTTGGGTCCTACCCGCCCTGTTGAACAATCCAGAATAGGGGAGTGAGGATTGAGAAAAAACAGCTAGGAAAAACAGAGACATGAAAGACAAGACAGAGACACAGGATAGGTTAGGGAGGGCTCTGAGTCAATACCACAGCAGCCCCAAGTTTATTTCTTACAGCATTTTTATACCCAAAGCAAGGAGGTCAAAAGACCTCCCCCCTCTCAAGGACATCACAGTTCAAGGAACAAACAAGCATCAACACCTCCTTAATTCTCAAAACAACTGGCAACCATGCCTTTGGCCATATATCTTATTACCCAGCCTGGAAGAACAAAACATCTAGTAGCCACGCCTTTGGCCAATCATCCTGTTACTCAGCCTTGAAGAGCAATAACAAGCTTGAACTCTCTGACCTTAAGTCAAGATGGAATCAAAAGCTGGAGTCACTGTGAGCTCCCACACCAGGGCAAGCTCTGAGGGGTAGGTCCAGTTTGCCTGCTGCAGTATCCAGTGAGGGGCCGGGCCAGCCATCCCAGGGCCAGTGAAGGGCAGGGCAGACTCAGTACAACATAGTTCCAATGACCTCTGTGCTAATCTGGGCCTTGAGCATCACCACAGACTCCAGCTGCAGCAGGATCACAGACCCAGACATGTCCCTCAGCAGCAGCTCTGGCTGGGACAACACCATGGCCCCAGGTGACAGCACAGGCCGCTCAGATCAGGATGTCTCTGGTGGCAGCATGGCTCTCAGATGCCCTCATGGCCACAGGTTGTGGCCTAGACCCAGGCATCTCTGTGGCCTTTTAAAGTGAGAACCCACAGAAGTCTGGTCAATAATTTATTAAGGGATGAAAGGGGAATTGCACACTCATGAATACGGAATGAAGTGGATGCCCCTGCTAATCCAGTTGTCGTGGTCCTGCCGTTCTGCCCAAGGGCAATGGGAACCAACTACAAGTCACACTTCTCCAACATTTGCTCCTGTTCCGACCATCCAAGAGAGACAGCATGACCCCTCACCTCCGTTCTCATTTGTTCACATGCTCAGACAAGACCATGCCCCATAGGGCTGGTCACCTCAATACCATATTGGCCTAACGAATCGAATTCCCACAGCAGCCATTGGTGGCAATGTAGACCATGGACATCAGTACAGACCCTGGCTGTGGCAGGACCACAGACCTAGACTTGGTCCTAGGCAGCAGCCCAGGCAAGGTTGTCACCATTGGCCCAGGTGGATGTGCAGGCTATGCATATCAGCATGGCCCCTGTGGCAGCATGGCCCTCGGACACTAATGTGGCCCCAAGTGGTGGCCTAGACCACAGGCCCCTGCATGGCCCCCAGAGTCAATAGGAGCCGTAGACATCAATGCAGGCCCCCGTGGCTGCTCCAGGGGCCCAGATCGAGACCTGGCCCTTGGTCATAGCCCAGGCCCAGGCATCTCCCTGGAGTAGGAATGGACTCATCTGTTCACGTCAGTCCGTTCCTCACTGCCCTCACCTCTCTAGATCTGCCTCTCTCCCCAGCCAATGAACTATTCTGCCTCTCCCTCTCTTCCACCTTCCCACCCTGTACTCTCTCACCACAATGATGACCAACCTCCCAGCGTCAGGGCTCTTGGTTGGGTTACATGTGATGCTTGGTTGAGTATTGCCCACCCCAGCCATAGGGATGGTGTGGAGCTGTTGCCACCCCTGTCCCCATGCCTGGGCCTAGAGACCTAGAGCAGTATTTGGTTTGAGGGTCCCTATTGTGACCACAAAGACCCAAAAGTCTTGGGAGTGCATCTGTGTCCACCGCTGATTCAGGCCCAGGTGGAGCCAGCGACTCCTGGTTGATTGTGGCTCCTGCAGACCCAAAAGTCTCTTCTCTTGATATTTTGTAGGATATAATTTTGAAGTGTTATTTTGAGGCCTGTGGCCAAATATAGAGTGACCTACAAGGAAGAGATTTAAATTATCTCAATGAAGTGAAATGTTTTGAGCCTCTACACCTAATGACTTAAGTTCATCGTTTTCCTTCACACTTCTTGCAGGACCACCAGGAGGAATTGGTTCCTTCTGGAATCCGAAGTAGAAATTGGTGCAGTTTTTAACTGTGTAAT
Source organism: Peromyscus nudipes (assembly GCA_902168325.1). Classification (NCBI taxonomy): domain Eukaryota; kingdom Metazoa; phylum Chordata; class Mammalia; order Rodentia; family Cricetidae; genus Peromyscus; species Peromyscus nudipes. The sequence goes on from CABHPH010152911.1 coordinate 45,052, forward strand.
TTTGAATTCTTCTCTGTAGAGCCACCAATGCCTATTTGAACCTCTATGAATGACTTGACAATCAAAATACATTAACTCACAGTGACCTCAGAGCAATGAAAGCCACCATTTCCCATTCTGAAGGATGTTTGGCAAACAGAGGGAATCATACCTGTGCTTTGGAGGCTCTTCCCAGTGAGTGTCTCCTAGAAGACGATTCCTGGATGTTTGATCTTTGCTTCCTGGATTATAACACTCTTTATTTTGCTGAAAAAAAAATGTATAATAAATTTTCATTGTTTCACAAACGACTTCAGGGCTGCCTGTGAAGACAGCCCCACTCAGATGAATAAAATCAAAATCTGCTCTGCCTTTGGCCAGAAGGGGGAAGCAGCTGACTGTATCTGAGCTTTGGTGCAGCGTTTCCAGCAAAACTTGGCACTTCAAATTAATTACTACTCACCAACTTAACGGTTGAAGCACTTTGCAGCTCTCCCACGTTACTTTGTAAGACTACACATGCAGCAGTCGTGGATGCTGCCTGTCACTCATTTACTCTTTGAAATTATGTGGTTTCTCTCAGACTCCGGGCGTGTGAAATTCAATGCTGATGGCCTCTGCCTTGAATCAGAGCTTCAGCGATGGATTTGGAGATCAACAATAAAGCAATCACAAAGGCAGCCATGTTGTTCAGGGTGTTTATGTTTGCTTTGACATGAGGAAATGGTTTTTAATTAATTTGTGGTTAAATTCAAGCCCGTAGCAATAAACAATGCTCTATTTTGACCTCAATACTTGCTTAAATTAATAGTACATGCTACATTGTTTTGCCTCTTTCTGAACGTGATGATTCTTTCTGTAGCTCTTTTATTATCTGTTCTTTCCAATATATTTGGTAATAGTTAAAGTTTGAACAAAAAAATTTGCTCAATGAGTTTCTGCTTTAAAGCCTGAGTGAAGTTGAATGTTGGAGCTTTCTTCCCCCCACCCCCCTCGGAAATTATATTAAAGGAGAGAAAACAAAACAGACAGTGTCTGCTATTAAGCATAGTGGTTGATGCATTTTTAGGTTGATAACATGTCCTTTTTATTTTGAGTGTTGCTGGGTCTATTTAACCATGGTAACAGAGTGGTGAAGAGCCCTTCCATGGCTCAAAGCTGCTCTGTGTTCATCTAGAAATTGGGTTGTGACTGGTCATTGATTCTTCAGTTAGAGACCTGGTTTTAATAGAGCCATGCAGATACTGGGTTTCAACTGTAATTTGTATCCTTAAATATATTCAGCTTTTTAAAAGTCTTTTCTTCGTTTCACTGATTAGATTCTTACATTAAATATAGAACATGTAGCCAAAGAAAGCAAAAAATATTATTAGCTCAAAATCTATGTACAAGTGAATAAACAGGCTATGCTAAGTTTAAGATGGCTGTGAGTTCTTTGAGACTCCTCCCAAGGTGAAACGGGATGTGAATTCTCTTTCCTGGAATTCATGTGGGCTCTTTTTTTTTTTTTTGGTTTTTCGAGACAGGGTTTCTCTGTGTAGCTTTGCGCCTTTCCTGGAGCTCACTTGGTAGCCCAGGCTGGCCTCGAACTCACAGAGATCCGCCTGGCTCTGCCTCCCGAGTGCTGGGATTAAAGGCGTGCGCCACCAACGCCCGGCTCATGTGGGTTCTTAAGTGCTCTTGACGAGTACCATACATTAAGAGTGAAGCTGCTCTGCCTCTCTGATTAGGGCCTTCAGATTTTGAAAACTCTTGCTTTTTTGCCTCATGGAGCATTGATTCCTGGACTCCAGCGGCCACATAGTAGGGAAGCCCAGTGTGTACTGTGAAGAGACCCAGACAGGGAGGCAAGATCCTAACTGAGCACCAGCCCCAGTGATTTCCTAAGTGACGGTCAGGGGAGAAACCTTTGAAGGGTTTTGCTTTCTCACGCCGGCTCCTCTCATCTCATGGTACTACTGGAGATAGATTGCCCTTGCTAATCCTAGCTCAAAATGCGGATAGGAGGCCAGATAATGGTATGTGTGACAAAACATTTCCTCGGAGATTCAACACACATGCCTACTCACCCCAGTTAGGGAACCCATGACAGACCAAAATGCGGATACCACTAAAGTCCAACTTGGCGAACCAATGAGTTTTATTGGGGTTACTTAAGGGAACAAGGGTGGCAGATTACTTAGAGGAGCAGAAATAACTCAAAGACAACTGTATCACCTAAACCCACCCCAGCATGGTGACAGATCACAAAAGCTGGGAACCTGGAGCAAGTGGAGCATCCTGTAGGCAGCCAACAGTTTTGAGAGTGTCCTTTCCAGGTGCCTCAGTTGGTCTAAACCTCTTCCAGGCAACTTGGCTGTTTTCTGCTTCTTCCGGGCAGCTGGTCTAGTCATCTTTGCAGTGTTGATCCTTTGTGGGTCCTCTTTGCAACTCAGCTTTTCTGATTATTCTTGGCAGCTCAGCTTCCTTGTCTGAGGAGGATGCTCAGCTTTAATTGCTTACTTTGGCGGGGGTGGTGTGGGAGTTGGGGGTTGGGGGTGGGTGGGAGGGTGGTGGGGGACAGGAGAACACAAGGACACAGACTAGTGAATCTGGTCAGTTTCAGGGACTTCCTGAAGCTAATTTGAGTTATTTATCTACCTGCCTATGGAACATCTAGCAGGATGAAATGTTTCAATCTCAGAGGATCTTAGAGGAAGCTTTGTTTTCTTCCTCCTCTCCTCCTTCTTTTCTCCTTCTCCTCCTTCTTTCTCCATCTTCTTCCCCCTCCTCCTCCTTCTTAATTTTTTTTCTGTTTTTCTAAATGGGGTTTCTCTGTGTAGCTATGGCTGTCTTGGAACTTGCTCTGTAGACCAGGCTAGCCTCAAACCCAGAGATTCTTGAGTGCTGGGATTAAAAGCATGTGCCACCACTGCCTAGCTTTGGAGAAGACTTTTTGCTTCTAGTCTTAAAATTTTGGGACAGTTTAATACACAACATTACATATTGAACATTATTATTCAACAAAACACAATCTTCTTTCAAAGATAACTTCTTCAAAACATATGCTATTAAGCTGACAGGTCTTCAAATGCCTCTGCCTGCACTGGGAGGAAAATGGAACAATGTAGGCTCGTAATCAGCATTGGGGAAAAGAAACACCACTGATGAGGTTTATGACTTGTCTTGTACAACATTTCGGGCTTGCACTGTTAATTGCCTCATTGCCACTGAACAGAGCCAGTAAATTTAGAATGTGTACACTACTCTAAGCATGGAATTGTGTCATGCCATCATTTGTGTTTGAGAACAGCAACATTTTATGTGGACAATAGACTTGGAATGCATTTTAGAAACACTAATGAACAACGAAGACCTTATTTATTGTATAATGGTGTTCCAAGCTTGTTCTCAATGATTTTTTTTTTTTTTGGTTTTTTCGAGACAGGGTTTCTCCGTGTAGCTTTGCGCCTTTCCTGGAACTCTCTTGGTAGCCCAGGCTGGCCTCGAACTCACAGAGATCCACCTGGCTCTGCTTCCCGAGTGCCGGGATTAAAGGCGTGCGCCACCACCGCCCGGCCTCAATGATTGTAATTGGCATAGTACAACCAAAAGGAATAGAGGTGAGAGATGAGTAATAGTTTTCCTTTGTTTGCTAAAAGGACCTTCAGACTGAGCTGGAAGATGTGGGGATCTGTTCGGGTCTTTTAGAAGGCATAGTCTCACGTTCACATGGACATACTTTATAAAAGAACTTTCAGAGAACAAAGCTCATGCTTTCTACAACTTTAGCAGGCATCAAACTCACCTGAGGACCTATCCAAACATAAATTGCAGCTCTGAAGAGATGGCTCAGTGAAGAAGAGAGGCCCTGGATTCAGTTCACAGCACCCATGTCAGGTGGCTCACTGCCATCTGTTACTTAAATTCTGGGGATTGGATGCCCTCTTCTGGCTTCTGGGGGTGCTGCATGCATTTGATGCACAGGCATGTGCACGTGCAATGTCCCCCACACAAATGAGTAAATGAATAAATCTTTAAAATAAAGATTGCAGGGGCCCAACCTTGAATTCTTCATATGTAGATTATGGGATGTATAACGAGAATTTACATTTCTAACAAATTGCTTAGCAATGCTAATGCACATCAGGAGCTACTGTGCTAAAAGAAATAAGGCACATCAAAAGTTAGGCATGGTATCCGTTATCTAGAATTTGAAGATTAAAGCTGGGCGTGGTGGCACATGTCTGAAGCTATAATTACTTGGGAAGCTGAACCAAGAGGATCACTCAAACCTAGAAGTTCAGGACCAACTCGTGCAACACACACACACACACACACACACAGATTGTAAGAGCCAGAAGTGGTGGATGACTACAACAAAACTGTTTTCTGGACACAACAGGGCAGTTGTACACATGAACTCATAGTGGTCATGATGGAACACACAATACCCGTGCAAGCTCAAGCCAGACAAAATCCCAGCACAGACAGGGGAGGTAGACATGAAGTCCCACATCTAGTTGGGAAACTGTTAAGAACTGATAGCTGCTGGGAGAAGTGCCACTATTCTTCAATGGTGTGTACTTGGTACGTCAACCACACTCTATGGGATGGTCCCATACCCAAGAGTACATGGGCAGAGTACATACAGCAATTGGTAGCTCTACGAGGAGTTTCGATATTTTTTAAGAGTGTGCACTTGGTAGGCCAGTCATGCTCTAAGGGAATGGTCCTGTACCCAGGAGTACATGGCAAGCACAAATTGGGCTTAAGTAAAAATAGGACACAAAGGTGGGTGGCTCTGGAAGCTGCATGGGTCTTGAAGAAGTTGAAAAGGGAGATGAATATGATCAAAATACATTGTATGAAACTATCAAAGAATTAACAAAATGTTACTTAAATAGAAATTGAAGATTAGTGAGTATTACTATCTAAAGTATCATCTTTAGAATTATTCCCACTCATCTCAAAAGCAAACCCTTATTCATGGGCTACTGTGAGTCAGGCTCTAAGCTGACTGAAGATCAAGCACCTCCTCTTGGGAATCAGGGGGAGCCCTGCTATAGGAGATGACTGTGCGTGTTCTGATATGACAGAGTTAGCTGGGTGAGCAGAAGCTGGAGATCATTTTGCCTTTATTATTTTTATTTTCTTATAGACATAATACATGCTCATATTTATTTGGTACAGTGTGATATTTTGATTCATGTATATACTGCAGAACAAGCAAAGCATGTAATTCACATACATACCACCTTGGCCTTCCATCATGTCTCCATGCTGAGTGCACTCAAAATACTCCAGTTACTCTGGGACATGCATTGTTGTTAACTATGTGACTCTACTGTAGAGTAGAGTGCCAGAACTCATTCATCCCTTCCAATTGTGTAGCACAGTAGGTAGCTGCTGATCAACACTTTCCATTTTCCCAGACCCTAGGAACCACTGCTCTATTTTTAGAGAGGACACCAAGGACACAAAAAAGACTGAATATCAGTTTCTCTTGCAAAGTAAAAGTTGGAGGCAGAGAGAGGGGCTGGTGCAGCTTTGTCTCTGAGCAAGTATTTTGAGAAAAGAAAGAAGAACATGTTTTTGATGAACATTGTACTGTTGCCCAGAATAGAGAAGTATTTTTAGTTATCATTGCCATTTTTATGTGATTTTAAAATTTCTTCATTGTAATTAAACAGAAAAAAAA